>JAVJIF010011318.1:0-179127 GCA_038442645.1 Agave tequilana
TTTACTTAACCAAGCTAACATGTTAAGTTATATAATAGGGGTTGAATCATAAATTAGGAGAATTGACAAGGGTAATATGAACGAGGATAAATCAATAACTTACAAAGAATTGGCATTAACATTAATAATAATCACAAGCTCTATGAGTCTTAATTCTTGAAATGGGGCAATGGAGGAGAGTAGAGAGGTAGAGAAAGTGGTACAAAGAACATGAAAATGAAGAAGAAATACTGGAAGAGGAAGAAAGTGGGTTTCAAGGGAACAGAGGGAATAGGCAGATGCCAACGTGGTTTTCATACGAATTGCAGTCACTTATGAGTTCTAATGCCTTGTTCATAGATCCCCTCAATCCCAAACCAAAAAAAAAAGGAATTAAAATTATGCTCCGAGTACCTATAACTGGCAGGATAGCATGGCTGTTTGCCTCCTTTGGTTAATCATTGGTTTTTTCGCTTCAATTGAAGTGATCAATCACCATATAGTTTAATTACTGCAAGGTGCAGCCTCTGTGACTTTCTTATATTGAGGGAAAAAATGTTTCCACTATATGCTATTATCTTGGTTCTGATCTTATCTTGTCGGAACAACGAAGGTGTTTCCAATCAGATGTAGGTGCCATAATAAGCAATATCTCATTGTTTTTCTCCTTTGATTGATTTCAGTTTTTTTCACCCAGATTTCCATAAGAATTCAAATTTAATTTTGGAATATTTGGCTGATCTCTAGAATCCACATGTGTTGCTTTTCACTGACTTTAACTTAGTATTAGTTCTTGTTAATTTTCCTATCCACTGTAGAATGTAGAAATGCAGTGTTTTATCCTTACCCATTAATCCTAACTGATTCTTAATGATTTTATTACCATCAAATTCCAGTTTGCTTACTTCTCTCCTATGCAGGTTACTGAAGCCCTCGCACAAGCTGGTCTAGAGTCTTCAAATCTTATTGTTGGCATGGACTTCACTAAGAGAGCAATGAATGGACAGGTTATATTATTCATGCCTTGAAAATTTATCATATTGAATCATTTGGCTGTAAGTTGTGTCTAAAGCTTTTTAGATAAGCAGGTAAACATTCATTCACAACCGCAGCCTGCACTACATTGGCGATGTTCAAAATCCGTATGAACAAGCTATCTCTATCATTGGAGAACACTGTCTGCATTTGATGAAGTAACTTGATCCCTTGTTTTGGCCTTTGGAGATGGTAAATCATATTCCTACTTTTCAATAATATTATTAATCTTGTTCTGTTTATATTAGATGTTAATATTTATATTATCAGCAAGTACGCCACGACCAAGATGTCTTTGTTTCTATCTGGATGAGAGACCATGTAATGGGTTTTCAGAGGCTCTAGCGCGATATAGAGAAATGTTCCGCTGTTACGATTAGCTGGTAGGTTTTGTGACTCTTTCTGCAGCTTTATCATTGCACATACTATTTTTCATTTGATTATAATCAACAACTATAGATTAATAATTCTTATTTCTTTTTAGGGCCCACATCATTTGCTCCAATAATTGAGATGGCTATGGACTATTGTAGAACAAAGTGGTGGGCAATACCATGTTTTATTGATACTTGCCGATGGACAGGTATGCTTTCCTTATCTAAAACGGTTTTCTCATATTAACTTCTTTTTTTTTCTCAGGGAGTTGATATAATATGTAATATTGTGCATGATGCAGGCAATTCAACATGCTTGCAACATCTAACACCTTTTCATGTATTTTGGTACTTGCTAAAGGGCTTTAGACCATTAAAATTTATACAGAGTCCATTGCTGACATAGCTTTAGTAAATTCATTTGGTACCCCATCCATCATTACAACATTTAGATTTAATAATAATTTAAATCATGCATGTGCAATGTGCGTACTGCATACATTTATTGTATGTTGATGGGGTAACTTTATAAAGGTTAATGGTAATTTGGAACAAAAATTTGATGTATGGTGTTGAGGATCTAATTCAGCAAAAGAGATCTTGGAGCTTGGTAAGAGTGCCTAGCAATTAGATACTTTTCATTTATAACCTGCAACCATGACTGTATTTATACTATAAATTGATTATAATAAAGATAAGAGTCGCCTAGCAATTAGATACTTTTCTTTATTTCAAATTAAATTATAATTAGATAATATGGTGAATTTGGAAGAGAAGGTTATTCTGTACATTTATCTAACGCCGAACTCTATACACTTATCTAATTAGATAAATTGTAAAGGTAATTTGGAATTCTATACATTTATTCAATTCACCATACTTATCTAATTTCAAATTCAGCATCCCAAATTCTATACATTGGTATGGAAAGGTTATTCTAGATAAGAATTGTGAATCACATGAGTTGGTGTAATGGGATCAAAGAGTTAGTATGATAGAAATGTGTGACGGTGATAATGTTTCCGGTGATCACATTTACGTGTAATTGTAAAGTTGGACGTCTAAATTTATATATAGGTAATATGGGGGAGAGGTGAAAAAGCAAGCAAGTTTGTAGAAGCGCAAGGGAGGAGTAGCCAGCAAATAAGAAGTGAATGGAAGAAAAAATTAAGAGAGAAAAAATTGAGAGAGAGAGGGAGAGAGAGAGAGAGAGAGAGAGAGAGAGAGTAGTGGGTTTAGTTTTTGGAGAAGTCAAAATGTAAGAAAACTCTTTGGTATTGTCATATCTAGCAAAATTTGTTGTAACTCCCTTGTCTCCAATTTTTATTCTTCTAAAACCCTTGCATCTCTCTCTCTTTTCATTTGATTACTAGTTGTTTTGACTCTACTAAAATAATCATAAATGGTTTCACGAGATTGCATTTTTAAATTTCAAACTCTGTTCTTAAGAGTTTGGACACATTTTCTTTGCTTCTCAACTCCTTGGTATGATTTTTGCAAAATCTCCCTAGCTTTTGAGAATTTTGCATTTGAAATATCTCCGATGCAGTCTCTTCTACTCCTTGATAGATTAGGAACAACTCCTTGTCTCTTTTCCATGATTCCTTCATCTTATCTTCTAAGTGACTTAAGGCTTCTGCAAATATTTCATACCGAGCAAGATTTTCATTTGGATGCTTCAATTGTTGTAGTTGATCTTTGTTGGCTTAGAATCTGATATGTGACAAGTTGTAGATGACCTCCTTGGATTGACAGGGCTAGATCAAACTCAGCTTTGATACCACTTCGATGGTGCAGGGAGAGAGTCCAGAGATGTAAAGGTTTTTGAGAATAAAATTAATACAACTACAAATGAGTTGCAACAAAATTTTTGCAAGATATCCCAATATAAAAGAGGTCTCATTATGCTTTGAGTCTCTCTCTAAAAACACTAGTTCAGTACTCTCTCTTAATTCTCTTCACTTCTTTAGCTGGCTAACTTTCCCTCGTGCGTGCACACTTGGCTTGTTTTTTCATCTCCTCTATATCACCTGTATATAATTTGAGTGCCCAATTATCATGACTACACATAAATGTGTTCTCTATCACTGTTCGTCATTTCTCATTATTACATCATCTCTTTGATCCTATTACACCAACTCGTGATTCACAATGGACAGTGGAGTATATGACAAAACAAATTTGATTTCTAACAAAAATAGTACATTCGAGCTTTGACTGAGTCATGCATCATCCATCATCATCGGTTTGTGAGGCCAGTGAGATTGTTGATTGTTGTGAAGAAGAGGTGATAAGATTATACTCAGGGAATCTGGGAATGAGGGAAAACAAAGTGGATTGAGGAGGATTGATCAATTCCCTACCCTAAATTTATGATTAATCAGGTCAGATTCTAATACAGGTCCAACTCATTAAACTCTAACTAATTTTAGCTAATAACAGGCTTCTATCCAAGATGGATCGATCTAATGCAGCCTAGGTGCCTCAACTGCCTAAAAGGGGACCTGTTTAAATCACATGACCTGATCCACTTTGGCTAGGTGGGGTCTAGGCGAGCACCAAGGCTTCATTCTATGGCATTGAGTCAAAAGCATAAAACAGAAGTAACAGCACGGAAGTAAAATACAGAATCATCTAATCCTAATAAACTAAAATACCCTAATGAACGAATTGATATCAGCATAGCCTTTCACTGTTCACTGTCAGATACTCATGGGTCAGATTATAGGCACGAGGAGGTGGCCTCCAGTTCAGAGGCATGTGGCGTAATGTAGCTACTGCTTCATTGTGTTTGTGTGGTTTGTAATTGTGTAGGTATCTTCTTTTCCTTGATTATATTCATTACCAGTTAATTGCATTACTCAAATACTTCATTTAGCAAACCGGTCAGTAGGAGTATTGGCAAACTGTCATGTGTTCTCCGAGGCTCAGCTCTGATGTCTCACCTTTTTTCTTTTCTTTTTTTTATTGGTGAACAAAGGTTGTAGCCTGCTGTTGTACTGGGAGCTTCCATTAACCCAACCAGTCGTTTACCACTAAGCAGGCCCTCAGGGGCATATCTCTGATTATTAAGGCATGCAGACTGGACAATAAGTTCAGTAAAAAAAAACCAACCATAAGCTAATAATAGCAAATCCTATTAATAACTAGATTTAGGTAATGAAATTATGGTGATATTTAAGTCTCTACTGTTATGTTAGGACCTACTTGTTTTCCTTGCCATTAAAATACTTGGTTGACTTGTAAAATTAAAATGATAGCAATGGAGGACAAAAGAACTAAGCACACTGTCTAGCGTTGTATCATGCTATAGTTGTGTTTATGCATATTTTTTGTTTTTCATTTCCTAATTGTGAGTTACTCCAAGAAATCCCCATACTTTGTTTTGTATCATTATATTCATTGTTTTTTTTTTTACATATCTTTTTGGTAGACATTGTATCATTTTATACATTAAGCTGGCTATTTGTTTGTGCTTTGTGTTTATTTCTTCTCGGAGGACTAAAAATTTTGGTCTGCAGGTTACAAGAAGTGTAGATACAGAGTTTGGCAGCTAAGCTCCCAAGAGCAGCAGACTGTTGATGCTATAGTAAAAGCAAGGTAAGTTCAGTCTGTCACTTGATGACATTCTCTATTTTGCTTATTAAGCCACGAAATATATATCCATTTGGTAGAATTTACACAATTGGATAAGTTCGTTTCTGGACAAAATGGTGGCTGAATATTATCACTCATCCTGTTGGAAACAATGTTACATTATCAGTAGCATTCTCCCTCTAAAGCAATCTAAGTTAATGAGTTTCTCTCTTAATTCTTGTTTTCTCCTTACCCCTTGTTGGCAGCGAATTTCCTTTATCTATTATTTTAGTTGGAGTTGGAGATGGTCCCTGGGACATGATGAAGGAATTTGATGACAATATTCCTGCAAGAGCCTTTGACAATTTCAGGTAAGTTTTGAGTGTTTCTATTAGAGGTAGCCTTCTCATACTATTGCTTCTTTTCCTGATTTCGTAATCATTTTGTTTCCTAGTTTGTAAATTTTACGGAGGATCATGTCCAAGAATGTTCCACAAACCCGAAAGGAGACAGAGTTTGCTCTTTCCGCACTAATGGAAATACCTTCGCAATATAAAGCAACGATAGAACTTGGGATCTTAGGGTATGGAGAAGCTCATCTGTCAGCTTTATATTCTTACTATTTATTTATATGATTATATTCATATCATGAGTTGATAACTATTCTTTCTTGGTTAAAACAGTCACAGAAAAGCAAAATCTCCAGAGAGAGTCCCCCTTCCTCCACCCATTGGAAGCTATGGTGGCCCTTCCATGGGTTCTAAATCTTTTGGATCAGCCAGTTGCTCCATCAGAGTACATCTTATCCTGACTATAAACCTTCCCAAAGTACTGCTCCGCCTGTTTGCTCCTCCTGTTGCCAGTTCATGGGATGATCAAGTATGGTTTCAATGAACTTGTTTCACCCTTCCGTTTCTTTTTCGTGAATAAATAGCTTTGCAATCTTGAATTTGATGGTCAGGTTGTCTGTTGACAGCTCTTCTTATTATACCGTACATTAAACTATCGCTGCTGCTGGTATATATGTAATTACGTTTTGATATTCCGTAACATTAAACTTGTCCATTCAAAGTTAATTCAAAGGACAAATATACCAATCAATGGCTAGTTCTTGTGTGTGTGGGTTACATTAGTTTTTAAATATATGCTAATTATTTTCAAACCATGTGGGATATCAGCAGGTTTGCCCAGTCTGCCTTACAAACCCGAAGAATAGCTTTGGCTGTGGGCACCAGGTGAAGTATTTTTACTGGACAGTCTTTTTCATTTCCTTAACAGATTCTTGTTTATTCTCATATTCTTCCCTCTACTCATTGGGATGGTTCTGCCATGGCTGCAGACATGCTACGAGTTGGGACCAAACCTTCAGTCCTGCCCCATTTGTCGAACTGAAATCGTGACTAGAATAAGGCTGTATGATCCTGGAAAGCATTTGTGCAATAGTGAGATTTTTCATAAGGTCTGGAACAAGTGTTGAGGATTCTTTCAAATTGTTTGTGCTAGTTCTGCTTGTATATTGATTAGAGTAGATGAGACTTTGAGGGGCATCATGGGGAAGTAGAATGATGCAGACGTACAGCCCGGGCGCCGTGCACCAGAGTAGACGAAGACGTGTCGCATCGATATGGTTCGAGTAGTCCGAGTTGTGTACTTTTGCTTTATTTATTTTAAATTTTTAGTTATTTTCTTTTCATTTGAAGTTTAGTATTCGGAGAACTGGATTTTATAAAGCCTATATAAAAAGCTCTTGTACTAGAATATTAATTAATGCAAATTTGATAAAAAAATGTGGGTGATTAATTCCTTTCTCAAGTCTTTTAGGAGTGAATCCTAACTAAATATCTTCTTTTCCCTTTTTCTAATTTAAAAAAATCCTCTCTCTCTCTTCCCCCCACCCCCCCTCTCCAACCTGATTTCTCTCCCTCTCTCCCATCACTCGTGCTGCCAACGCCTCAGACTCCCTCGACCCCTCTTCTTTCTCCTGCTGCCCATGTGTTGCGCCTTTACACTTCCCCGTGTCCTCCTCGGTCCTCTTCTCTCTTCAGTCGCGATGCTACAACCAACCCCATCTCTCCTTCCTTCTCTGTTCCAAGCTTGTAGCCCATCTGTTCCCACCACCTCGTTGCCTCACCTCAGGACCCATCACCTGCACCAATAAAGCTGCCCCTGCTCCCCTCTTTTCCGCTCCCTGCACTACATCCAACAAACTATGCTCGCCTCCTCTCCCTCTCACTTGCTGTCACAGTCCTCCTCGCTCCTGCTAATACTCCTCACCTTTTCCACGGCCTCCGCTGCGTCGCCACCAACAAAAACCCGATTTGGGTTCAAATATCAACCACCCGACCAATTCAGGTTTACAGTGAATCTGACCCGATCCACAATACAATAGATTCGGATCCGCACAGTGCATAGTCGGATCCACGGCAGTCCAAACCCATTTGCTGAACAGACTCGTTAGCAATTCAGGTTTTGGTTTTTTGGTTGTTTCTCATCCATTGGGAATCCAATTCACGCTTTTCTCGAGGCGTTGGACTCGTAGAGGACGGAGCTACGCATCTAGCAAATATCAGTTGGACATTGAGGACGATGTGATCCTCAATATATACGTTTTTCTTGACATAGTCTTTATTTGTGAGTCGTGATAATACTTCTCTAGTGTTTTATCAATTTATCTTCTTCCACAAATAATCATGAGGTTGTGAGAATCTATTACACCCGTAAACTATTAGTCGTTAATATTGCATGTATAACTGTGTCATTGTAACTTAGTACTTATATTGATTTATTTGAGATTATAACAGTATAACATCCCCACTTTTTATTAGATCCATCTGTTCACATTACAAGTTTTTAAACTATTTTCTTACTCACGATTGTAATTTTGGTGAAACATTATACATTTCAATTAATCACTGATTTCTGTCAAAACATGCATACAGATTTCACATCAATTTGGTATCATAGCATAGCTTGGATTGAAAAATCCAGTGTGTTTTTTACTACTGGTTTCTTGCATTTAGAATTTAAGTTAATAACAATTTTTTTTAGAGTTATGTCTTCTATAATGACGTTACCTTTAGGAGAGTCTAGTCAATCCCCATCACCCTGATGGATCCGATCGCAAAGGCTCAACTTCTCATGATACTCGCCGACACTAAGGGCTAAGATTACTACCACGTGAACTAAATCCTAGAGTCCTCCAACCACAGATCAATGAAAAGAGGTACTCCATCTACTGAACAACCTACGACTGCATAACCTTCAGTGAAACATGACCTCCAACTAGTTATGATCAAAAAATACTAGTGTTTAGACCTTTCACATCTACCCAGCCTCATAGATCTAATACCCTTCCACCTCCACTCAGGGATGATGTTAAGGATAAGGACACGAATTATATAATAGAAACGAAGCACCAAAAGAAATTTCCAAGATTATCATCACTGTTAAATGCAATAAGTGCCATTGGATGGATATATAGATGTCGACTGTACCAGTCCTGTTAAAATTACCATTATTAACAGAGTTTCCATTACAACATCTGAGTATGAAAGCATTATTTCTATGGGAATCACTCTCGTGATTAAGGAGTTTAGTGTTATTTTTCTGCCTATTGTACCTGTTGTCCCTGCTGCCGCTGCTACATCTACTGCCCATCCTTTCCTGGTTTTACTGCTAACTACACTTTTTCCTCCACCACTTGCTGCTGCTCCCTCCTTTCCCCCACTGTCGTGGCCTGCTCCGGTCTCCACCCTTTTTTTCCTTTACTGTCGACCCTTACAATCATTTCCTACTTTGATCTCCACCCCCTTCCTCCTCTAATGCCGACACCATCCCTTTCTCTTTTATATACCACTTCTCTTGCGTAACCCCATACGTGAACATGTTAAAAATTGAGATTTCAAGTTGCCTACCGCTGAATTCACCTAAGATATATTTGCAATAGGATAACAAACAAAAGCTCCCATGAGATTGTTGTGTGTGCTCCGATAACAACCTGAAGAGGAATCCCTGAATCTCCCAAGCACGAAGAACAATTCCCAAATAGCACAAATATCACAAACCAGAGAAAGAACACGCAAACAACGATCTAACGAGGTTCGGCCTCAATGCCTACGTCCTCGGGGCAATGAAAGAGAGATTTAATTTCTTTGGAAGATCGATTACAATGGATGCAACACTTCTGAGTATCAAGAGAGCTGCTACTTCGTTGTTACAACATAACCCTAGAAATCTCGTATAAATACAACAGATTTCTAAATCAGCAATTGCAGCCCGCAACCGCTTGTCGGTCGACCGGGCGGTCGACCGACCCCATCCACCAGTTGACCGGACCGGTCGACCGTTCCCAACCGAGAGTTGGGTCACTTCAGTTGGTCGATCGGGTGGTCGACCGAGATCCTTCCTTGTGCATGTTGTGCACGTCGGTCGACCGGGCTGGTCGACCGATCACCTGCTACTGCGGGCGGTCGACCGGGTCGGTCGACCGATCTCCTGCTGCTGTGCTGTTAGTCTGTTTTGCTGCTGCTGCTTCCTTCGTCTTTCGTCGACGACTTCCTCGACGATCCCTAGACGATCCTTGTCGACTTCCTCGACAATACCCTCTCTTTCAACAATTCTCCACCTCGTGAAGATTCTTCCAAATCTGAGCCGAACTGTCCATCGACTCGAGAGCGACTGCACCAATGTGGTTGCCTACGTACCTACCCAAGGGATCAAGCCATCCATAGTTCGTCCAAAAAGAGCTTCAGCAAGCTCAAGTCACCTGAAGGACATGAAGCAAAGCTTTGCAATGTGCAAACTTGACTCCCGATACCTCCTTAGTAAGCATGTCGGCGGGATTCCCCGATGTGTGAATCTTCAACAGTTCGATATCACACTCTTCTAGAATCTTCCGAACGAAATGGTACCTGACGTCGATGTGCTTCGTCCGTGCATGATAGACCTGGTTCCTGGCCAAGTAAATGACGCTCATACTGTCACAGTTAATCTTCAGCAGATCCTGTTCCACGCCCAAGTCATCAAGCAAGCCTTGAAGCCAGATTGCCTCCTTCATGGCCTCTGTCATGGCATATACTCAACCTCTGTGGTCGACAAGGCGACGGCAGACTGCAGTGTGGAGCGCCAACTCACCGATGCCTGAGAGAATGTGAAGACATATCCTGCTATCGACCGGCGCTTGTCAGGTCACCTGCATAGTCTGAATTAACATACCCTATGCACTCTTACTTTTCCTTAGAGTCCTTCTCAAATACTAGACCTACATCAATTGTTCCTTTGATGTACCTCAAGATCCACTTCACTGCCTCCCAATGACCCTGTCCCGGATCATGCATATATCTGCTCACCATGGAGACGGCCTGTGATAGATCTGGTCTTGTACACACCATAGCGTACATTAAGCTTCCGACTGCACTGGCATATGGAACGTGAGACATATACTCACGTTCTTGAACACTCTTCGGAGACATCTTAGCAGACAACTTGAAGTGAGGAGCCATAGGTGTACTTACAGACTTTGTATCCTTGTCGATATTGAACCTCTGTAGTACCTTCTCCAAATAGCCCTTCTGAGTCAAGCTCACCCTGCCAATCTCTCTGTCTCTGGTGATCTCCATGCCTAATACCTTCCTGGCTTCACCAAGGTCCTTCATCTCAAACTCTAAAGACAGATCCCTCTTCAGAGCATCAATAACAGATCTCGATCTCGAAGTAATCAACATATCATCTACATACATAAGTAGATAGATATATTCCCCTGTCAATAGCTTGTTGTAGTACACACATGGGTCATAGTGGCTACGTGTGTACTTCTTCTTTCTGATGTAGCTGTCAAACCGCTTGTACCACTGTCTAGGAGACTGCTTCAGTCCGTACAGCGACTTCTTCAACTTACATACCATTTCTTCCTTCCCTGCAATTTTGAACCCTGTAGGTTAGTCATGTAGATCTCCTCCTCTAGATCGCCGTGGAGAAAGACAATCTTCACATCGAGTTGGTTAAGGTTCAACTCATACTGTGCCACCAAGCCAAAAGAGTATGAATTGACGAATGTTTAACAACAGGAGAGAATACCTCGTTGTAGTCAATTCCTTCCCTCTGAGCATAGCCTTTAGTTACCAACCGGGCCTTGTAGCGCACTGAGTCTTCTTGGAGATATCCCTGCTTCTTAGCATACACCCACTTGCAGCCTATAGCCTTCTTCCTTTGGGCAACTTAGTGAGTTCCCAAGTGTCGTTCTTGTAGAGAGATTTCATCTCTTCATTCATGGCTTCTTTCACATCTTCGAATCCGAACTGATCTCAGCTTCTCTGAAGGTGGACGGAATAGCCTCCTCAATGACGGAAGTGCATACGCTACGACCATATCTGTAGTGAGCCAACCTGGTCTCCTAGTGTTCCTCCTTGGTCTTTCAACTGCAATAGAGTCAGGAACATTACCCATGACCTTTCTTGACCCTCTTCAATATCATCAGCATCTTCTTCAACTGCTTGATTACTACCCTGTGTCACCGTGGGAATGATCCTCACCGATGCTGTATCCTCTAGAGATGGTGGATTTGCATCAATCTCCACCTACTGCGATAGCTCCTTGGTCTTACTAGTCTCCACCTGCTGAGAGACCGTAGGCTTCATCAAAGAAGCCTCATCGAAAGTGACATCCCTGCTGAGTAAAAACTTGTTGTCTGTTGGATCCCAAATCTTGAACCCTTTGATTCCTCGCTTGAAACTGACGAACACATCTTTCTTTGCCCTTGGATCTAACTTATCATCTTTGACATGATAGTAGGCTGGACATCCGAAGACCCGTAGCAAATCATAGTCAGCAGCTGCTTTTCCTGATCAAGCCTCAAGAGGAGTCTTCCCCCCTATCACAGACGACGACAACCTATTCACAGGTAGCATGCATACGCCAAAGCCTCAGCCCAAAACTTCTTTGACAATCCTGCATTGGACAACATACATCGGACCTCTCTAATAAGGTCCTGTTCATCCTCTCTGCTACCCCATTCTGTTGCGGAGTCTCTCGTACCGTGAAGTGTCTTTCTATACTCTCATCAAGGCATAGCTGAAGGAAAGGATCGGATTTTTATACTCTCCTCCATTGTCAGAACGGAGGACCTTGATCTTCCTTCCCGTGCTTCTCTCCAGATTCGTCTTCCACTTCACGAACAATTCTAGGACTTCACCTTTGTGTCGCATGGTATATACTCAGCAGCGCCTAGAAAAATCATCAATAAATGACACAAAATAATGGTTACCTCCAATTGATGCAGTCTTGGTAGGTCCCCAGACGTCCGTGTGAACATAGTCAAGAATCCCTCGGTGCAATGTGATGCTGTGCCGAACTTCACCTTGGTCTTCTTGCCGATGATACAATGCTCACAGAACTCCATCTTGCAGGTTTCGGCACCCTTCAGCAACCCTTGCCTCGCAAGAGCTTGCATTGACTTCTCTCCTGCATGTCCCAGCCTCATGTGCCACAGCCTGGTTGAATCTTCCTCTGAACTGGTAGAAGCCGTCACTTGCCCTGTCACCGTACTACCCTTCAAGTAGTATAGGTTGTTCCGGCGATCGGCCTTCAACACCACCATCGAACCTTTTGTCATTCTAAGAACTCCTTCCTTAATAGACACCCCAAGGCCCAATGACTCCAAAGCTCCTACGGAAATCATGTTTCTCTTCAACTGAGGTACATACCTCACTTCCTTCAGCTCCCTCACCATCCCATCAAACATTCTAATCTGGATTGTACCAACACCCTCCATGATGCACGGATGATCATCGCCCATGACGACCGAACACCCCTCCAGCTTTTCAAAACTGGTAAACCAGTCCCGATTAGGGCATACATGGTATGTAGCACCTGTATCCATGATCCACTCATTTTCACCTGAGTAGCCTACGATGGGAGTTGTAACTGAAAATGAGAACACCGATGAATCTGAGTCTGATCCATCTGCCTGTGATTTACTGCTCTGAGTGTTAACCACCTTTGCGAGATTTGCCTCAGACTTTGATTCCTTCTTCTTCCCCTTGAACTTCGGACAGTCCACCTTCCAGTGCCCTATTTCTCTGCAGAAAGCACACTGATTTCTTTTGAGATCCCTAAACCTTGCCCTGGACTTTGATCTTCCTCTTTCTCCTTGCGCTCCTTGATGAACCCATACCTCTTACTGCCAGTGCCTCCACCGATGAGCTTGACTGAGAAGGATGTCTCTCCTTTCTCCTCGTCTCATAACTTGCCAGTGCAGACGACACCTCATGGTAGTTCAGACTCTGCCTACCATTGATAAAAGTCAGTGTGAATGTCTCATACTCCTCCGCCGGGAGTGAGTTCAGGAGAATGATCGCCTTGTCTTCCTCATCTATCTTGACATCCACGTTCACCAAATCTGTAAGAAGCTTCGTGTATCGGTTGATGTGTTCATATGGATCTCCCCTTCTATCTGAAACCGGTACAGCTTACTCTTAAGCTACAATCTTGACTCGATACTCTTGGTCAGATATTTCTTCTCAAGGGTCTCCCACAGATGCTTTGCCGACGTCTCATGTAACGCAAGATATTTTATGTCTTGTGTTAAACATGAACAAATCAACCCACACACTGACCTGTTCATCTTCTCCCACTCTTCATCAGTGATCGTGCTTCTCTTCTTCTCCAGAAGGAGAGTATCCTTGAGGTTCGATGCATTCAGGGCATCCATAACCTCACATCTCCACATCTCGAAATTATTTATGCCATTAAACTTCACCACGTCAATCCTCGGATGAGGATTCATGGTCTTAACTGAAGTACTTTCTTCTGCTATCTAGATTACTTGATCCTCTATCTATGCGGAAAAACTAATTGGAAATAGATCACAACTTCGATAAAAATTGGATTTTTACCTATTTCGATTTTTACCTTTTCTCCGAAACCTTAAATTGAGTTTCTCACCGGATCTACTCCACCACCGATTCCTTGAGCACTCCTTGCGTCCTTCTGAGATCGACACACGATCCCACGAACACGACTACCTCTGATCTGAGATCGACACACGATCTCCACCGAATCAGATCCCGAAGCCCTCCGAATCTCCAGAAAAATCTCAAGCGAAACCTGGGAAGCTCTGATACCACTTGTTGTGCTCCGACAACAACCTGAAGAGGAATCCCTGAATCTCCAAGCACGAAGAACAATTCCCAAAATAGCACAAATATCCCAAACCAGAGAAAGAACACGCAAACAACGATCTAACGAGGTTCGGTCTCAATGCCTACGTCCTTCGGACAATGAAAGAGAGATTTAATTTCTTTGGAAGATCGATTACAATGGATGCAACACCTCTGAGTATCAAGAGAGCTGCTACTTTCGTTATTACAACAAAACCCTAGAAATCCCATATAAATACAACAGATTTTCAAATCAGCAATTGCAGCCCGCAACCCGCTTGTCGGTCGACCGGGCGATCGACCGACCCCATCCACCGGTCGATCGGACCGGTCGACTGTTCCCAACCGAGAGTTGGGTCACTTCAGTCGGTCGACCGGGCGGTCGACGGAGATCCTTCCTTGTGCATGTTGTGCATGTCGGTCGACCGGCCGGTCGATCGATCACCTGCTACTGCGGGCGGTCGACCGGGCCGGTCGACCGATCTCCTGCTGCTGTGTGTTAGTCTGTTTGCTGCTGCTGCTTCCTTCGTCTTTCGTCGATGACTTCCTCGACGATCCCTAGACGATCCTTGTCGACTTCCTCGACAATACCCTCTCTCTTTCCAACATGTTGATGGTTTTATCTTTTTTTCATAACTGATCACTATAGAATATCTGAGGCTGCATCTTCTTTTCATCACATGTGCACGAACCACACTAAGAGATTAGTGATAATACTGCACAAAATAACACCAGCTATGAGCTACAAGCTAATTTTAGGAACATATTAAAAACTTTTATTGTTGGCGAGATTATTAAAAAGTTGCATGCTTGTAGTGTTGATCTATTTCAAATCTGGAAGAAATTGAACGATAATGCTTATGCTATAAATCTTTCTAAATATTTTGGTATAAGTTCTACTTTCAATGTTGAAGACCTAGTGGATTAAAATGTTCTTTATTTTATCCCACTAGTTGATGAGCCTTCCCCTGAGCTAATTTTGAGGACCCTTCCATTCCTCCACTCTAAGATATTTTATCTCACACAACATATAAAGTTGATAAACTTAGATAATGAGATTATCTCCACAAGTGATAGTGAGAGTCGAAGATATCTGATCCGTTGAAAAGAAAAGTACCGACTGATGATACATTGATTGACCTGGATGTTGTGGAGCGATACAAGAGCATTTTTACACTAGACTGGACGGAGTCGAGTTCTCTCTCACTTGTAGAGAATGATGCAGACATGCAACCCTGATGAGTGCACCAGAGAAGACAAAGACGTGTCACATCGATATGGTTCGAGCAGTCCGAGTCGTTATGTATTTTTACTTTATTTTCTTTTGATTTTCAGTTATTTTCTTCTTTTTTGCAATTTAGTATCATATCAGTTGTATTCTGAGAACTGAAATTTGTAACCCTATAAAATACTCATATATTAGAATATCAATTAATGCATAACTTTGATAAAAAATTGTGAGTGATTAATTTCCTCTCTCAAGTCTTTTAGTAGTAAAACATTGATTACAGTAGATGAGACTTTGAGGGGCATCATGGGGAAGTAGAATGATGCAGACGTACAGCCCTGGCGCGTGCACCAGAGTAGACAAAGACGTGTCGCATCGATATGGTTCGAGTAGTCCGAGTTGTGTACTTTTGCTTTATTTTATTTTAATTTTTAGTTATTTCTTTTCATTTGAAGTTTAGTATCACATCTGTTGTATTCTGAGAACTGGATTTTATGAAGCCTATATAAAAGACTCTTGTACTAGAATTAATTAATGCAAAATTTTGATAAAAAAATTGTGGGTGATTAATTCCTTTCTCAAGTCTTTTAGGAGTGAAATCCTAATTAAATATCTTCTTTTCCCTTTTTCTAATTAAAAAAAATCCTAACCTAATTCCCCCCCACCCCCCACCCCAAAACTGACTCCCCTCGTGCCGCCAACGCCTCAAGACTCCCTCAACTCCCTTTCTTTCTCATGTTGTCCATGTGTTGCGCCTTTACACTTTCCCGTGTCCTCCTCCGTCCTCTTCCTTCTCCAGTTGTGATGCCTACAACCAACCCCATCTCCTCCTTCCTTCTCTGTTCCCCTGCTTGCAACCCATCTGTCCCCACCACCTCATTGCCTCACCTCAGGACCCATCACCTGCGCCAATAAAGCTGCCCCTCCTCCCTCTTTTCTGCCCCCTGCACTACATCCAACAAACTATGCTCGCCTCCTCTCCCTCTCACTTGTTGCCGTAGTCCTCTCTCGCTCCCGCTGATATTCCTCACCTTTTCCTCAGCCTTTCGCTACGTCGTCACCAACTCAACCCGATTTGGATTCAAATATCAACCACCCGACCAATTCAGGTTTACAGTGAATCTAACCCGATCCACAATACAGTAGATTCGGATCCGCAACAGTGCAGAGTCAGATCCAGCAGCAGTCCAAACCCATTTGCTGAACAGACTCGTTAGCAGTTCCGGTTTTGATTTTTTGGTTGTTTCTCGTCCATTAGGAATCCAATTCTCGCTATTCTCGAGGCGTTGGACTCGTAGAGGACGGAGCTACGCATCTAGAAATATCAGTTGGACACTGAGGTCGACGTGATCCTCAATATATACATTTTTCTTGACATAGTCTTTATTTGTGAGTCGTGATAATACTTCTCTAGTGTTTTATCAATTTATCTTTTTCCACAAATAATCATGAGGTTGTGAGAATCTATTACACCCGTAAACTACTAGTCGTTAATATTGCATATACAACTGTCATTATAACTTAGTACTTGTATTGATTTATTTGAGATTATAACAGTATAACATGCTACACTTTTTATTAGATCCATCTGTTCACATTACAAGTTTTAACTATTTTTTTACTCACGATTGTAATTTTGGTGAAATATTACACATTTCAATTACATCACTAATTTCTGTCAAAACATGCATACAGATTTCACATCAATTTGGTATCAGAGCATAGCTTAGGTAGGAAATTCTAATGTGTTTTTTACTACTGGTTTCTCGCATTTAGAATTTAAGTTAAAACAATTTTTTTAAGAGTCGTGTCTTCTATAATGACCTTACCTTTAGGAGAATTTAGTCAATTCCCCATCACCCTGATGGATCCGATCGCAAAGACTCAACTTCTCGTGATACTCGCTGATATAGGGGCTAAGATTACTGCCACGTGATCCAAATCCTAGAGTCCTCCAACCACAGATCAATGAAAAGAGATACTCCATCTACTGAACAACCTATAGCTGCAGTACCTTCAGTGAAACATGACCTCCAACCCGTTACTGATCAAAGAATACTAGTGTTTAGACCTTCCACATCTACCTATCCTCATAGATCTAATACCCTTTCACCTCCACTCAGGAATGGTGTTAAAGATAAGAACGCTGAATTATATAATAGAAACAAAGGCACCAAAAAGAAAATTTTCAAGATTACCATCATTGTTAAATGCAATATGTGCCATTGTATGGACATATAGCTATCGGCAGCACCAGTCTTGTTAAAATTACCATTATTAACACAGTTTCCATTACAACATCTGAGTATGAAAGCACTATTTCTATGGGAATCACTTTCGTGATTAAGGAGTTTAGTGTTGTTTTTCTGCCTAGTGCACCTGCTGTCCCTGCTGCCACTGCTATATCTACTGCTCGTCCTTTTCCTAGTTTGCTGCCAACTCCACCTTTTCCTCCACCACTTGCTGCTGCTCCCTCCTTTCCCCTACTGTCGTGGCCTGCTCCAGTCTTCACCCCTTTTTTTTTCTTTACTGCCGACCCTTACGGTCATTTCTACTTTGATCTCCATCCCCTTCCTCCTCTAATGCCGACACCCTTCCTTTCTCTTTTATATTATCGCTTCTCTTGCGTACCCCCGTAGGTGAACATGTTAAAAATTGAGATTTCAAGTTGTCTACTGCTGAATTCACCTCAGATATATTTGCAATAGGATAATAAACAAAAGCTCCCATAAGATTGTTGATGGTTTTAGGCCAAGACAACCTATAAATCTTTTTTTCATAACTGATCACTATAGAATATCTGAGGCTGCATCTTCTTTTTCATCACATGTCCACGAACCACACTAAGAGACTAGTGATAAGACTGCACAAAACAACACCAGCTATGAGTTACACGCAAATGTTAGGAACATATTAAAAACTTTTAGTGTTGGTGATATTATTAAAAGTTGCATGCTTGTAGTGCTGATCTATTACAAATCTGGAAGAAATTGAACGATAATGCTTATGTTATAGATCTTTTTAAATATTTGGTATATAGTTCTACTTTCAATGTTGAAGACCTAGTGGATTAAAAGGTTCTTTATTTTATCCCACTAGTTGATGAGCCTTCCCCTGAGCTAATTTTTGAGGACTCTTTCATTCCTCCACTTTAAAATATTTTATCTCACAGAACATATAAAGTTGACAAAATCTTAGATAATGAGATTATCTCTACAAGTGATAGTGAGACTCGAAGATATCTGATCTGTTGAAAAGAAAAAGTGTCGACTATTGTACATTGATTGACCTGGATGTTGTGGAGTTATACAAGAGCATTTTTACACTAGACTGGACGAGATCGTGTTCTCTCTCACTTGTAGAGAATGATGCAGACATACAACCCTGACGCGTGCACCAGAGAAGACGAAGACGTGTCACATCGATATAGTTCGAGTAGTCCGAGTCGTTATGTATTTTTGCTTTATTTTCTTTTGATTTTCAGTTGTTTTCTTCTTTTTTGCAATTTAGTATCATATTAGTCGTATTCTGAGAACTGAAATTTGTAAACCCTATAAAATACTCATATATTAGAATATTAATTAATGCATAACTTTGATAAAAATTGTGAGTGATTAATTTCCTCTCTCAAGTCTTTTAGGAGTGAAATCCTAATTAAATATCTCCTTTTCCTTTTTTCTAATTAAAAAAACTCTAATTCTAAATTTCTCTCTCTTTCTCTCTCCACCGACTCCTCTTCTCTTTCCCCTCTCTCCTCACTCATGCTGACAATGCGCCCCAGACTCCCCTGACTACCCTTCTCTTCTTCCTCTCGCTACCCACGTGTTGCGCCTCTACACACACCCGCCTCCTCCTCAGTTCTCTCCCTTCTCCAGTAACGTCGCTTACACCCAACCCCATCTCCTTCTCCCTTCTCTCTTCCCCATAACCCATCACTTGCGCCAATACAGCCACCCCTGCTTTCCTCTTCCGTCGCCTGTATTATTGTCGATCCGTTCTTGAGGCGTTGGACTCGTAAAGGATAGAGCTATGCATCCAACAAACATCAGTGATACTGAGATCAACATGATCCTCAGTAGGTACATTTTTCTGGACACGGTCTTTATTTGTGAATCATGATAATACTTCTCTAGTGTTTTATCAATTTATCTGCTGTCACAAATAATCACGAGGTTGTGAGAATCCGTTACACCCATAAAGTACTAGTCATTAATATTGCATGTAAAACTGTGCCATCATAACTTAGTATTTGTATTGATTTATTTGAGATTATAACAGTACAACATGCGTCTGCACTTTTTGTTGAATCTATCTGTTAACATTACAAGTTTTAACTATTTTCCTCCCTATGATCATAATTTTGGTGAAACGTGACACATGTCAGTTACATTAGTGATTTCTATCCAAACCTAATTTCTGTCCAAATACGCATACACGTTTCATCACAGAATTTTGTTTGAACTCAATTCCAGCTATCAGGCAACTGAAGACAGTGGTCTGGAAATGAAAACTCATTGACAAACAAATTTGATCGTGAATGGTTCTCGCTCAGGTGGATCAATTCCGAGGTGGGAATAGCTGCCCCCCCCCCCCCCCCCCCCCCCCCCCCCCCCCCCCAATGGTGAGAGGTCGGCTAGCATGTGTAAAATTCAACATTGTAGCGTCTGGCTGAATGTAGTTAGTCTTGCCAAATTTATCTTCTGAAACATGTTACATCCGTTTGTAAATACTGTTTGCTATTTTCATAATATTTTCAGGAAATCAGTCTTCACCCTCTATAATTTTCTAATAACATTATTACAATGGTGATCGAAAGTGCAATGGTACGAGGGCTGTTTGATTCCTTTTTGCGTATGTTTTTAGTTTCAAATGAACTGCAGCAGTTAGAAAGCTACAAGTGAATGCATTTATGTTGCTGCTCAAGTCTTGTTACTCTGGCTAACATAAATATCATATGTATCGTCAACAGGATACTTTTATTTAGTGCTTATTATCAATATATATTGCTAGTCATTCAATCAAACTTAATTTACTGGGAGGACATAAACAATGGTGCTCTTATCAGGGTTCTTTGATTTTCTTTCTGGCATTATTAATACAAACAAAGACTCTTTAATGATAATTAAACCGTCTTGTTTGCTTAATTAACTTGCCGTTGAGGGTAGTGCGAAGCTAGCACACGCTAGCCAACAGCATCAACAGCAATCAAGAAGCGGCATCAGAAAGATAAAGGTATCTTCATTTGGCATTTTTTTTTTTAACAATGAGTAGAATTCTGTACTCTGAAGTGAAGAAAAAGGAGAGGGACCTTCACTTAACAAGATTTGTTGTTGTTTAAGAACATGGCCCCCATCCCTCTCATTACTCCATACAAGATGGAGAAATTCAATCTTTCTCACAGGTCAGTTAGAATCAAGCTCAGTTGTATCCTTCTCCCCTTCCTCTTCATGTATTATGAATGTAAATTGTCAGGTTTCCTTTGGATAAATACGAGGTAGAAAATGTCAAATTCTTAAGGTCTCATTAGGATTCGTTGTATTCTCAAGTTATATGAATTGATAATCATTTCTTCTTACTGATTATGATTCAATTGGTTTTCGTATAGTAGGAAATTAACTAGTACTCTTTTTCCAAATAAAAGTCAATTTCATTTGATCAATTCTTAACATGAGGAAAGTAAACATTATGAGTAGAAGATGGTAAACTAATTCTTCCTATAAAAACAAAAACAGCTCGTTGCTTCAAACAAGAACGTTTCAGAGTTATTCTCATATATGGATTTGATTTCGGTTAGCCTTTGTTCATGTTGTGCCCTTTCGAGTTATACACAAATGATGAGTAGGTTTTGTGGATCAATTTAGAGTTGTTCTTGCACCATTGACAAGGCAAAGATCATTTGGCAACGTTCCCCAGGCGCACGCTATCCTTTACTACTCTCAGCGGGCTTCCAAAGGTGGCCTTTTGATATCTGAAGCAACTGGCGTTTCAGACACTGCTCAAGGGTAAACCTCACTTCCATGATGTCTCAATTACTGAACCTTGGTGCTAATAAGCTTAACATAGGGACATATTTCCGGTATTAGGTACCCGCACACGCCTGGCATTTGGACCGAAGAGCAAGTGAGAGCATGGAGACCTATTGTTGAGGCGGTTCATGAGAAGGGTGGGATATTCTTTTGCCAGATTTGGCATGTTGGAAGGGTTTCGAATTACGGTACTTTTTCTCTGATAACTCTGCCAATCCTCATGCTGAAAGAAAATTGAACTTATGTGATGTTGCATTATATACCGGCACAATATGCTCGACCGTTCATAATGGTCTCAAAGCTTAACTTAACAATTTGGTTTACCCAGCACACTCTGGAGCCCTCCAGGCATGATGAATATGATCATTAGAGATGTATCAGATACGCCTAGTTATGGCAACTACAAACATATATAAAAACGGAGGAACTTGCGAATTGTTAGGCACTTCCTTGTGATCAAGGCACAAGTTGAAGGCGCAACCAACTGAATTTATAATTCTCTCCCCAAGGTTGTTCACCTTTTTTCAATTACTTGGTAGTAGCAATAGTAATTTCCATGTCAAGATTTAATTTTTTTTTCCTGTACTTCACCTTTCTATTTCGTGTTATTCGAACTATTGGTAGTAGTTATCCTGCATTCACATGAAAAGGAACACAAAGTCTTAAGCGCGTATTGAAGTATGTATTGCATTTAATAGTTCTCTTTCTGATTAGCATAATGGGCAAGCTCACCTGCAGGTTTCCAACCTAGTGGGCAAGCTCCAATCTCATGTACTGACAAGAGGGTAATGCGAGCTGATGGAACTTTTCATGAAAGACTCTCTCCTCCAAGGCGGTTATCTACAGAAGAGATACCATTGATGGTTAACGATTTCAGAGCTGCTGCAAGGAATGCCATTGAGGCTGGTAAGAATCTTTTAGCATTATGTGCTGAGGATTTTTTTTTTTTTTCTCCGAAAAAAATTACTGAGTCATTACACAAGTTAATCTTTGGTAGATAACCGATGTTATGAACTAAAATACATGAACCTGAGTTGCTGCCCAAAACTCTGACTGTCCCCAATGTAATTAATCTCCTGATGTTGGAAGCACTGCTGATAGCTATGGACATGATAGCCATGGTCTGACTGCCCGGGAATTGATCTGTCAGCAGTTAAAATCCAGAACACACGTTTATGTTTTAGTAAATGGATTCATTTAGAAAATTCATGATACATTTTGGCCGAGTGTTTGTATAATAGATAACATAATCTGAATCTCTCCTAAAATCATGACATTGAGAATATTTGAGTAAAAAATGTAAAATTTTTGGTGCATCAAAATATTGCCTATTTGGACTATATATCATTCAAACCAAACAGTTAATGGATCTGATGATTCTTTAAAATCATGTAAGCTCCAAATCTATGACGACTGGAAAAGAAAAGAAAAGAAAAGAAAAGAAAACAGAAATCTGATTTTTCCTATTAAAATCCAAACATATCCAAGGTTCACATGAAGCAAACAACCAGTTAGCACATAAATAAATCCATTTCCTCGGGACATATAAGCAAGAAGAAACTAGTGTCGTATTTAACATTTCTGTGACCAAGAAAAGTTCATCAAATTTGGCCGATCAGTTGCATCACTTGCATGTCAATTACTGCGCTTGCGCATCAAAAGAGCACAACAAGAAACTGTATATACCGCGTATATGCTTGCATGTGCATGCACACGCACATAAATGTTTTGCCATCTTTTACCTTCCTGAAGTCCATGAAAAATTCTAGGAAACTCTTTTAATAAATTAATGGAAGATATCTTTTCTGTAATAGCAGCACCTTTGTCTAAAACAAAAAAGAAAAGGAAAAATTCAACACACTTTGGTGAAAACTTTTGTGGGCAGGCTTTGATGGAGTTGAGATCCATGGAGCTAACGGATATCTGATCGATCAGTTCTTGAAAGACCTAATAAATGACCGTACAGACAAGTACGGCGGCAGCCTAGAGAATCGCTGCCGCTTTGCCTTGGAAGTAGTTCAAGCAGTCGTCCACGAGATTGGAGCAGACAGAGTCGGGATAAAGCTCTCACCCTTTGCCAACGACTCAAACCCGGCCGCTCTTGCTCTCCACATGGCCAACTCTTTAAACAAACTCGGGATTGCATACTGCCATATGGCTCAGCCTCGGATGAGAGTAGGAGAAAAGATGGAGAATTCTCATTCGCTCCGTCCCATGAGGAAAGCTTTAAAGGAACATTCATTGTAGCTGAAGGATACGATCGAGAAGAAGGTAATGAGGCTGTCTCAAGTGGTTATGCAGATCTTGTTGCGTATGGTCGCTGGTTCTTGGCCAATCCTGATCTTCCTCGAAGGTTTGAAACTAAATGCTCCTCTGAATCCCTATGACAGAAGTACCTTTTACCTTCCTGATCCAGTAGTTGGATACACAGACTACCCATTTCTTGATTCTAGTGATTAAGGGACGATTTCTTGATAAACAAGGAAAAATCTATGTATTGCATTTCGATTCAGCTTGCCGCAAAAAGTGTATCATTTCATGCATCTTTATGTATTCTAGTTGAAGAGCGCAACTCAGATAGATTGGCTCTGATAAAGTATTGAAGTGATTTAGTTGGAGTTTGAATGGCTGAATGCAGATAAAATTGACATTTACTATAAAAACCGCCAGGATCAAGAACTAACTAAATTATTGCTCGCGGAAAGAGAAGTGGAAACTAAGCCGAGGAAAAGGAAAGCCTGTGAAAATTTGATTAAAAGAATGAACAGTTGTGGATAGAGAGGATCCTGAATTTCAGAGTGAGGAATTCTCAAAGATACTCCTCCAAGAATTCAAAAAATGTCTCTTTTACTATGTCTTTTAGTTTTGATCCCATTTTAAGATTTTCTCACTTTTTATTCCACTTTCTGTATGTACACTGCATTGCCACTATTCCATTTTATTTACTTGCAATTTGATTTCTGTTACTTAGTGTAAATGCAACTATTCTCACGGTAAACATCTTTACATAGTGACACAAACAAGAAAGCGAACAATGGCTGCTAGATCTCTTTTTTGCGCCAATGAACCCTAAATGATGCCTTTAATTAAGAAAACACTCGAATCCATGAGCAAATAACTCGAATCCACGAGTAAATTAAGAGAAAAAACTCAATTATATTTATCAAAAGTTATTTTAAAAAATAAAGGATACAATGGCTTTTTATAGACTTAAAAGAAAAGTTCTAATCTATTTAGGAAACCCACATAAACTACAAAAGAAATAAAAGAAAAACAAAATAATTGGATTCCAAATTGGACCCGAAATCAAACTCCTAAACAGAATTGGATTTTCTGATACAGGGTCGGTGATAGAGTAGTCAACTAATGACTAATGATTTTCATTAGTCGACTAATGAGCAAGCCTAAAATTACCAACTCTCTGTTGAACCAAATTGGTCGACTGTTGGCACTGATTAGTAGACTACTAAAAGGGTTAGTAGACTACTTTTGATGATTAGTCTACTAATGCAAATTCTGCTATTTTTATTGTCCAGCTCTCCTACATCAGTGATCCCTCTTCAAAAGAACTTGTCTTCGAGTTCCGATCAATCGAACTATGAGTGATGCCATCTTTAGCAAATTTCGCTTGAGGAAAAATGTGATCCCATAGTATTGATCTGCCTCAAAGAGCCTCCAACGTGTAATTGGCAATAGAACTTGTCACACTGTGTAGAATACATATAGTCGTGTGACTTGGAATAAAGAGTATCACCTTAGAAAACCTAAATCCTTTCCCTAGGTAATTTTTTAAGCCGTATATCTCCTTATAGTGGTCGCTCAGTGATGGGTCTTGCTTTCGCCGTGTCCATGTGTTAATAGTAGGTGATATGAACTTGAAGAATTGAAAACTTTCATCTTGAGCATTCTCCTTCTGCAAGAAAGGATCTTCGAAATCATGACGAATAGATGTACTATATTGTCAAAGTTGTTAAGACTCTCCCACATGCTCCAAATTTATCTTCGCGGAAATTTAATTAGAGGAAACAACCTCTTCCTTGACCACTAGAGTCAAGCTCTGCTTTGTTTCCTTCGATTCCACAAAAACTCATCTCAATTGCAAACTGATATGAGTTTATAGGCTTTAGAATAGGTGGACTTGGCTTCATGACAACTCTTTTATCCTTCCAAGTGAACCCATAGATGTTCACTTTGTCTTTGTGGGTAGTGTCAACATCATGTTGCCATGGTCTTCCCAAAAGAATATGACACTTGTCCATATCAACAACATCACAAGCAACGAAGTCGTGATAAAATTTGCCAATGAAAATAGGAATATGACATAGATCTGCTATCTTTATAGAGGGGCCCTTCTCGATTTACTCAATGGTATAAGGATGCGGGTGTGGTTCCATTTCTAACTTCAAGTAGTCCACAAGTGCTCAAAAATAATATTCTCCCAACTTCTGTTGTCAATGATGAGGTTACATACCTTGTTCTTGACCGAATACCTCGAATAAAAGATTTTATGTCGCTGCACAGTATCAGGGGACTTTTGGTTCTGAACAACACAAGCTGCAGGATCTCCATATTCTTCGGCAAAGTCAGAATCACTTGCATCATGAATCACGACTCCTTCGTCATCTCCGTAATCCACCATATTGACTTGCTTCCTCTTAGGGCATTCATTGAACCTATGTCTAGGCTCTCCACACCTATAACACTTGTCAATGCCAAGCTTGGCGTAGGGATTCTCCTTGCCCTTTGTAACTGCGATGATTGTTGTTGCTGGTGCTGATGCAGAGGTGTTGATCAACTAACGGGCTGGCGACCGATCAACCATTGTAGAACTTGATTGAACTCTGATGTCACTTGTTGACTATTCAATTGGCACTGGATGCCTGAATGATGGAGTTATACTTTGTAATATCTCGATCTTCATGGCCTTGTTTTGAGCTTCATCAACAAAGAATACGTCATGAAGGATTACGCGTTCTTAGATGAGGTACTTTAAAGCGCCTATGTACTTTGCTGCTTGCTCTTCTTCCGTCATGGATAAATCACATCGTGATAAGGGGTGATAGAACTTCTACGTATACACCACAACAGTCCTTGTACCTTGTTTGTAGTGTTCAAATTGATTGTAAAGAATTTGTTGATAATCGGGTGAGAAATCTACCTTTTAGGAGTTTCTTCACGCGTCTCCATCTCATCACGGGTGGCTTGTCTTGACATCTTCTCGTGATTTGTAATTGGCTCACCATGCGTTGCTCCTCCTCTGAGTTTGTATGCCATGAACTTGGCTCGCTTCTCCTCGGGGATGTAAGCCACGTCGGAGAACTCCACTTCATAGACCTAGCCTAAGAAGGATTCGATATCAAGGTTCCCACTAAAGAAAAGAACCCCGATCTCCATCTTATATTCATTAGGGCTTAGTAATCTCTTCTCCATCAAGATTAGGAAAAGAAAATTCTCCTTCCCTGTTAGGATTAGGATTGACCATCCGCCTATGGCCTCGCCCGTAAGCCATCTCTCTATCGTAAGCTTCATCTTCGAAATCATCTTCTTGATAAAAGGGGTTATTCAATTCTTCCTCATCGAAAATATCTTCATATTGAAAATTTCATAGAGGACGCCTTGGTGGTGGTTAATGTGGTTGCTGTGGCGGTCGTTGATGTAGTCGCGGTGATTGTTGGAGTGGAGGTTGTTGTGTGGTGGTTGTTGTGATGGAGGTTGAGTTGATTGACGACCATGTTCGCTTTGGTACGTATTATTGATTAGACTTTAGTCGTCAATCTTGAGAGATAATTTCTCGAGTTCTTAGGCCATAAGATCCAAAGTAGATTCTATTGTGCAGGCGTCAAGGTATTACAAATCATCGAAGTCTACTGTCATCGTCAGAAAGTTACCAAAGTTCTGATACCACTTGACACAGACAAAAAAAAAATAAACAATGCTGGTTAGAACTCATTCTAACGTCAACAAATCCTAAATGATGCTTTTAGGTAGAAAAATACTTGAATCCACGAGCAAATAACTCGAATCTATGAGCGAAAGATGATAACTCGAATCCACGAGCAAATTAAGAGGAAAAACTCAATTATATTGATCAAATTAATTTTCAAAAATAAAGAATACAATGACCTTTTGTAGGTTTAAAAGAAGAGTTTTAATCTTTCTTAGAAACCTACATAAAGTAAAAAAATCAAATAAGAGAAAAACGAAACAAATTTGAATCCAAATTGGCCCCGAAAATAAACTTCTAAACATAATTAGATTTTCTGTTACAGAGGTCGGGGACAGAGTTAGTTGACTAATGATTTTCATTAGTCGACTAATGAAAAACCCAAAAATTACCAACTCTCTATTGAACCAAATTAATCGACTACTGGCACTGATTAGTCGACTACTTTTGATGATTAGTCGACTAATGCAAATTCTATTATTTTTATTGTCCTACTGTAACGCCCCGATCTAGCAGGTACCGAGACGTTACTATGACATATATACGTAGGTCGAAAATACTCTCATATATATACGCTAAGCATCAGTACATGCAAGAATCAGAGTTCAGAAATACGTGGTGCATTATACATTCCAATATATGTGTACAATTATAAAGTTATCATCAGATGTGACATAATATTACAAGAATATTATATCACCGATAGGCGCAAAATGTGAGAATACAAAGAGATACACAATCATGAACTGTACAAAAGGGCGCTGACGATTTACAGAAGGAAAACTCGAGAGACGAGCAGGGGGTCTGGAAGGATAGGGCTTCAGACGATCTGCCAATGATCCACGCTTCCGCTGCGCCACTCTGATCAGCAATCGGGAAAATCCACCTGCTTCTAACTCTAGGATCTAGATATGAGGATCTAAGGGAGTCAGATTTTCCCAATGAGTGGTGCTGCGAATGCCAAGTGGCATGCATGGATAACCACATGTTTATCGATAAATCTAAGTCATAAGCATGTATTAAAAACCGTGCCGTGAGTACAGACATACAAGAGCAGGTAGAGAGACAGGAAGCAAAGTAGATAAGGTAACATCAGATATCTCCTAAACTAACATAAAACTGATAAAATTGATAAAATCGAATAAAATTGAATACGAGCAAAACTGATCGTACAAGCTTAGGCCACGGATCCATGAGACTAGTACGTCAAAGGAATAATCCAAACAAGAAAACCCTCATCTATATACCTTTATCCCATGACATCGTAATCCGAGCACATACAACCCGAGTTGCAAACCAACACAACGAATTGTATACTTGCATCTTATTATAATTAGGGCCGTTTAAATTGTAAGTTTTAATATGTGTCCCATTTCACATACTTTCACTTACAACTTATAGATCCAGTTATCTGAAAACTGATGGAGTTCGACGAATCATATTTAGAATGGGCCCCGTATATGCCCAGGACAACAGTCTGGGAGTATCCGGTGTTGAGCCGGAAGTACCACTAGTTACCGGGATTTATTGTACGCCCAAATAGGAATAGACTATCGCATATCCCATAGAAATAGGTCTAGCGTGTGTGCATACCTGGCAGGAATAAACATAAGAGTTGGGGTGCCAGTACACCCCACGGAATCCCTGGTGGCTGCCAGATGATCCCCAAGTATGTGGCCACGCGTGACTCGATATGACCACCTTAAACATGACTATTCAGGACCCATCAGTTTTTTCAAACCCGGTGCAAATTACCTTGTTATAATTTATTATGTAATTATTAATTTACGGGAATAGCAGGAGCAGGATGTGATCAGGAATTCAGGAGTACATGAATACAAGTATACAGGTCATTGTATATAATACATGATAATATGTACATGATTCCCATAAATGTGATAATTACAGGTCAAGTGTTAACATGATAATGGCAGGTGATAAGTCATGTCATAACAAGGGCAGGTGTGAAGTAATAGCATGTCAGGTGATAACACATCAGTTGTCAAGTGATACAGACAGGTGTCAGGTAGCATGTAGATGTCAGGTGATAGAATGTCATGTGTTAACATATTAAGTATGTGCATAGCAAGTGATATAGCGATAGCTGAGTATAATCAAGCGGAGCTGAGCAAGCTAAAAGCACAGACAATGAACAATGTTTAGTCACTAAAGCGTTTGGCGAGGTTACCGGGATGACTCGACTTAAAGTGTGAATAAAAGATCCGGCAACATCTCGCCTAGACGAATCTAGTGGTAAAGCACTGAGCGCCTACCAGGCGTAGCTGAGAGACCTGACGGTCTAAGCACACTCCTCTTTCGAAGAAGTAGGTGAGAGCCTGGAGGCTAAAGTACGCTCTGGGTCTAGACGCACTCTCGGTAGCTACCATGAAACCCATAAGGGTGCAGCCTAAAACCAATTGGGTAGCCAGGCTGGGAGTGGACAGAAACTCAGAGTCAGTACAAGGGTACCTGAACGAGATGTTAGTAGCACATGAGCATACATATAAATGTGAGAATATCTAAGTTACCGTGGAGTGGTAAAGCCCGGAGGCTGAGTATAGAAAGCCCAGAGGCTGAACGCATTCCGGAGGCTGGGTATAGAAAGCTGGGAGGCTGAACGCAGCCCAGAGGCTGGGTATAGTACCTGCAGAAGTGTTAGTGTCAATCACACACACACACGTAATAAGGCAATAGTGAGTAACATCACAGGCATGGTACATATATAGAAAATAAACTACCTAGTACAAGCATTCGTCATACGTATATACATGTACAATCATGGACACTAGGATATATATATATATATATATATATATATATATATATATATATATATATATATATATATATATATGAGTTACTGTACCTCAGCCGACGGCTGAGAGAGTTTCTCAGCCCGCGGTGACGTGGCTGAATATATGCCACAGATCGGCCGCAGAGTGTAGGCGCCAAAAAAAATAAAAAAATCCCGCCTAAACATTCGTGAATCAAAATGACAAAAATACCCCATAAATCTCGCCTAAACATTCGTGAATCAAAATGACAAAAATACCCCATTTTTACTTTTAAACTGCCATATACTCATCCACAAACAAAAATTACCTAAAATAATTTTCTGTTGAATATATCTACAGTTATAAAATTCGTAATTCTACTACATCAAAAATATAATAGAAAAAAATTGGATGAACATAATGTGAAATAAACAGAAGCATGCCTTCTGTAACAGAATTCTCACCGTTTTACAAATTCCGCGATCATAGTCGCAGTCATAATATAATAAAACTTTCAATCATTGCGACCATGGTCGCAGACTTAATACAAAATAACTTTCAATTTTAAATGACGACTGCGACACTAGTCGCAGTCATAGTATAACAAAAACTTTTTTATATCACACATGACCATAGTCGCATTCCTTATAACATAAAAAAATAACAGACGAAAACATGTTATCGTACAGCACTGCGACCTCCTTCAGCACTGCGATCAAAGTCGCAATCTTTTTCGCATGCCTTATGTAAAAGATTTTTTATAATTTTACAAGGTAGTTTAGCCATGCGACCCTGAGATCAGTTCGCGTATATCACATCTTATAAAAATACTATATTAATTACACTAATTTAATGAAGTAATTAATAATCTATCTACCGTGATACAACAACAGTTTAGAAAAAAGAGATGCACTAATGTTAATCACGATAAAGGAAAGATGTGCACCATTCGTATCTAAAGATATAGGCAAAACATTCTATAACAAGTTTATTTGTACTTCACGTAGTAAACCTCTGGAAAAAGGAACTCTTCGGATTCTCCAGCCATAACTCTTCAACCTATAACAATTATTATTACTATTCATGTTCTTTCACATTATTGACCTTTATATAGTGCTTGTAACTAATATATTATCTCATATCTAAAAACTATATTTTTGCTCCTTTTCAATTTGATTTCAAAAACTTCTAGAAAAACAATTCATTCTTGAATCATGTCTTCCCCATCTTCTTCCTCTGAACACTCAGAATTCAACTTCAATCAATCCCCCACCGGTCCTCTTTCTTCAGGGTATTCTAGTGAATTTGATACCAGTCTGGAATCTGATACCAGTCTGGACTTCACTCCTTTTGACTATCTCACTACATCAAATAATATTTTAACTGATCCTCCTATTCATGATGATGATGAAGTTTTCATGTGGGTTAGTGAGGAGGACATTATTCCTCTGCCACTTGACGGAGGCATGCTTGATGAAAGCATGTCCTCTGATGCTATAGGCTCGCTTTCTCGCAATGGATCGGACAAAGAGCTTGATAGAGACGATCCATTCTGGGAGTTTATCGATGAACCAAAAAAACCTCAAAAACAGGAAGATGATGAGGAAATAAGTGATGAACAGGAAGACCAGGAGAATGAAGAAGACGAATCTGCTTATGATGGTGATGATGACGAGGATTAGGATTTCCTGATCTTCTGATATTCAACGTTATTTTGTCTTCTCTTAAAAGCTTTTAATGCTCTTTTTTTGTAAGGTCTCTTTCTCACCATATTATGTTATAAATAAAATTTACTTCTATCTGCAAAATAATCTTTCACATTTTTAAAATACATATAAAGTATACCGTATAGGTATTAATTCTGCATCTTATCTGAAATAATGGTCGCAGTACTCATATTATAATTACATATGAAACTGCGACCACGGTCGCTGTCCAGTCATAAACAGTTTGATAGTTTTGCATTCAATAAAGTTATAAATAGCTACCATGGTCGCAGTCCAAAAATAAATTATATGAACAGATAATACTGCGAACATCATCGCAATCCTCTCAAATCAGTATATTTCACTGTATATCACAAATTAGAAAATTGCCACTGTTGTTCTTAAACACTGCGATCATAGTCGCAGTCCTACTTCACATGCAATAAGTTACAGTGAAGATCAAACATATAAAATCATACATAAACTGCGACTATAGTATCAGTCCTTAGATACCGTTATTACATATAACTTAGCAAAAAAACTCACCCAAAAAAATGCTCTCGTGAGTACTGCGACCATAGTCGCAGTACCACGACTTGCTCTCGTTAAGCACTGCGATCATAGTCGCAGTCCTTGTCCGAATTCAATATGTAAAAAATAATAATAATTTATACATTACATGCGAAAAAAGTAAAATGCGACTATATTAAAAAATCATTAAATTTCAAATCAGATAACAAAAAATAATAAAGAAGCATTCAAATTAGTTTCGTGATTTGATAAAAAAATGTTTGCAGTTTGGCCGCAGTTATAAAAGATAATTGTGACAAAATTGAGTAACGTCAGAAAATATAAAATTATAGTAAACTATACAGATCTACTGTCTTTTACAGCAGGGCTATTTAGTAATTTCAACTATTTCGATAGGCGGGCCGTCCTTTCTAGTGTGGCTAATAATGTGCCACGACACCGCAGGCTGAGAGGGTCTCTCAGCCGTCGGCTGATATACATTTTTCTCATATATATATATATATATATATATATATATATATATATATATATATATATGAAGATACCGCCGAATACAAAACACATTCAAATATAGAATAAAATACACGTCGACCCGACGAAGCGGGGAAACCCAAAACGAGGCGAGGACACTCGCCTAAATCTTCGAAAAAGCCCGAAAACTCCGCAATCCCAGGAACTCGCCCACCGCCATAATATATTAAAATATATAAATATTTTTAGAGAGAAAAGAGAATATGAGAGAGGAGAGAGAAGAGAGAGAAAGAGTGAGAGCTAGTGAGAGAAAGAAATCTGAGAGAGAAAAAGAGAAAGCTAGAGAGAGAATAATCTAGAGAAAGAAAAAGAGAGTTAGAGAGAGAGTAGGAGAGAAAGATAGTTAGATAGTAGAGAGGGAGATAGAATATAGTAGAGAGAGATAGATGAGAGGGAAGGGGAGAGAGTAGAGAGAAGATTAAGAGAGAGTAGGGGTTGCGTTGTACAAGGGGGTCCACGGCTCCCTGTGGGCCCATGGGGCCTGGCCGACCCTCTGGCGGCCATGAGCGCCAGTGGCGCCCCTGAGCGCCAGTGGCGCCCAACAGAGGAGAAGGTGAGGAAAGAGAAATAGAAAGAGAAGGGAAAGAAAGAGGAGATAGAGAGAGAAAGATGAGATCTAGATAGAGGGAGAAAGAAAAATCCAAGGAAGAGAGAGGGGGAGTGGCCGGCCAGATGGTCGGCGACGGCACAGCCGCCGCGACCTAGATCTAGAGAGAGAAGGGGAAGGAAGGAAAGAAAAAAAAGAAAAAGAAAGAAGAAGAAAAAGAAAGAGAAGGAGAGGGGGGGTTACTCGTCGGAGTCATGTAGCGGCGGCGGCTGGCCCAGAGCGATAGTGGAGATGGCGTTCTCAAGGAGAAGAGGAGGAGAAGAAGAAGAAAAGGGATGAGGAAGAAAGAGAAAAAGAAAAAGAAAAAAAGAAGAAGAAGGGAGGGAAGTAAGTGAAATGAGGGGGTTTGATGGGGGTACGCCCCGCATGGGGGTGTGGGCGGCGGTGAGCTGATAGGGGGAAAAGAAGAAAAGAAAGAAAGATAGAAGAGAAAAGATTCCGAAAAATAATAATCTTATAATAAAGTCGGAAAAATTGATTGTTCCAGAAAAATTTCCAAAAATATCCAGAGGTAGAAAATATATTTTTGAGGAATAATACAAAAACAGTTTTTAGAAATAAAATCCCATTTTCAAAGTAAAATTCCTGGAATCAACCAGCGATACTGGCCGACGCCAAATCCGATGGAATTTTGATAAATTCAGAAAATTCTCCAAAAATAATTAAGATAGAAAATATAATTTAAAAAATAATGTGAAAGCGGATTTTAGAAATTTGACTCTATTTGTAAATTAAAAATCTGAGAATCGATCAGCGGTACTTGTCGATACCGATTTTGAAGATTTTGCAGAATAATTCTGAAAAATTTCAGAAAATCATGAAAAATTTAAAATATTGGAAAATGATGTTTGAAATTGAAATTGGTTAAATTTAATTACTAAAAAATTAAATCAAGTAATACACTAGGATCAGGCCCCCGGTTCAGATTGGGGCCGACTTCAAGTCCACAAATCCAGATCCAGGACAAAACGATCATATAAATAATTCCTAAAACAAAACAAATACAATAAGTAAATCAAAAATATGATCAAAAAATTTGAATACGTAACTAAGTGTGTATTCTGAGAACGGGGTGTTACACTTGCTCTCCTACATCATATAGACTTTTCTTGTTTCTCTTCTTTGTTCAACCAGCAAGGCAACCTGCACAACATTTGGTCAAGTGTGAGATGGCTTTTTCAAATGTCGGACGCACAACAATATCTCTAATCTTTTAATTTCAACTTGGACTTCCCAATTTTCTCCTTGATTATAACTTCTATCCTCCATTTTGGTTCTTCAATCTTGCAATCATTATATTTAATTTCACAAATAGTTATTTTTGTCCTGCTTTGAAATGGTGAAAGTTGAGCCTCCAGCTGATCTTGCAAGCCTCAAAAATATCAATTCCTCAACCAATCATTTATTTTTAAATAAAGTTTCTCTTCAAAATAGAGAAATTTCTTCTCATTTATCTATGGAAAATTCGTACATACACGTGCACTTTGGACGTATCAAAATACTAGCGCTATCAAACTCTTGGACTTGGAGCCCCATTATCATTCTTTTTCTAGCGAGCCGTGAAGCTTGAATTTTCGTCTTCTAGAAAATGGATGTCAGCAGCCTTTGTCAAGGTATGTAGGTTAGAGAGTGGAATGCCCACTGATAACCCTCTCTCTTTCCAAATTTGGCGTTGACATGGCATGGATCTGACACGTAGTCAGTTTTTCTCCTTTTTCTTTGGTAATCTTTTTTTCTAGATAAAATCGTGAGGCAAAATTTTTTCAGCGTTTTATTAATAAAACTTAACAAAACATTTTCAAGTAAAAAGAGTACAAACATGTAATACATACACAATTTGAATATTCAAAAAGAAAAAGACAAAAGAAAAAAGAAAAGAAAAAGCCATCGCAATGCCATCAGAGCTCCTCTCGAATCACGACATCTGCAGGTCCGATTCGATCATCCCGTCACTGGACTGGTTTTATCTGAAATTTTGGTTTGGGATTTTTTGCCGTCAGGAGATTGAGCATGTGAAACCCTATGCCTACATTCATGTTGGTTCTCCCCTCATTCAAACTTGACGTCCTCAAATCCTTGTATGTATGCACTTCCTTAACATCTCCTCTTTGATAATGCCAATCGTTGTTAGCCCATTAGACACTGTGATAATAGAAGTTAGGAGCTGGGTCCTTCATTGTTGGGCTCTTGCAATAACTACTACCTTTTCAAATTGGCTAGATGAGTGATCTTTATTGCAACTGATGATTCTACGCCTGTAAAGCTGAGAATTCTGTTGACACTCTAAAAAAGAAAAGATTCCTAACTGACCTGAATAATGTCTAAACTTGTTGACATTTACAAAAGACAAGTGGCAGACAAGCTGACGACCAGTTCTGTACCTATCTCCGAGGGACAAATCAGCAACTTGGACTCTACTGATCCAGTGAAGCAGACAGTGAGCCCAGATTGTCTTTGAAGAGACCTAAGCAAGTCTAAGATGTTAGGTTAGCTCAATACTTAGCATCACATGAGTCCGAGGGGATAACCTCACCTGAGAGGCTAAGTTTCTCCAACTTCGCCTTGAAGCTGTTCAAAGCTCTATCAGTGAGCTAACTTACAGTTTCGCCTGAAGCGCTCAGTTAACTCCTCAGGGAGTTAGCTTCGCTCGAAGCCACACGCAACCACGCAGAAGGATGGTCGGCAGCTTCGCCATAGATGTTTATTCAGCTCCGCTGAAGGGCTTTCTTCTGACTTCGCCAGATGCTCCTTCCAGCTCCGCTGTGAACTCGACGCGGCAGCTCCGCTGCGGGTCTTTCATGACCACCTTTGACTAATTAAATCTCCAGATGAGATCAAATCTATTCAAAATCAAATCTAATCGAGATCAAATCTGAGATCAAATTTGGCAGTTGTTTACCATAATCTCTTGACTCTCCTAAAACAAGTAAGAAGATCAGGGGAGATCTTTCAGTTATTTGGAAAGAATCAAAGCGGATCAGGAGATCAACATTACCTGCTATTCCTAGTTTTCAAAAAATCAATCCCGTTTGAAAACCAAAAATCCGAGAATCAGTCAGCGATGCCGATCGACACCGGTTTTAGAGATTTTGCAGAAAAATTCTGAAAAATTTCAGAAAATCATGAAAAATTTAAAATATTAGAAAACAGTGTCTGAAACTGAAATCGGTCAAATCGGACTATTAGAAATGTCAAATCGGGCGGTATGCCGGTATCGGGTTCCCGGTCCGGGTCAGGGCTTACTCCAGGTCTGAGAATCCAGATCCGATACACAATAACATTAGTAATCACAACTTAAAAGCAAATACTGGTGAAAAAGGCGGGACACGTATCTGGGTACGTATCCCGGGAACGGGGTGCTACAATCTACCCACCTAACAAAAATTTCGTTCTCGAAATTTCTATAGTGGGGATGAACATGGAAGAGATTACAGTCAATGATGATAAAAGGATAAGGGAGATTACAATCTCAGGACAGAAAAGGTTGGAGAATAGCAGTCATAGTGACATCATCAGGGCTCCTGATCTGGGTACTGAACTCCTTGCTGCTGGGGAGGGAATGGAGCTCTTCTGCTAACGGGCTCGGACTTCCTTCCTGGCGGTGGTACTGGAAGTGCTAACCGAACTGGTGTGGCGTTCCTTGGCTTCTTAAATGGACACTCAACCATCAAATGATCCTTGGATCCGCAATTAAAACAAGATCCACTTGTTATACGGCAGTTTCGCTGTAAATGTTCGGGCCTCCGGCAGTACCCGCATACTATAGTTAGCGGGGCACCGATGAGTTTGACTGAGTCTTCCCTGACCATCCGTTGGAATGTCTGCTTTGCTAACTCAATCTGCTCCTGACTCCTACTCTTCTTCTCCAAGCCCCGTTCTACTTCACGGGCAATAGAGAGAACCTGAGAGTACGTCTTAAACTACAGAGGAATAAGAAACAATTGGATATCAATCTTCAACCCCTGTTGAAATCTGCTGGCCCGCTTCTCCTCATCGCTCACCATGCAGGGTGCAAACACTGAGTCTCAGAAATTCAGCAGCGTACTCATCCACAGATTGGTTCAATTACTACAACCTGATGAACTACTCCTCCATCTCTTTCTGAGCCGTTGTAGGGAAGAACCTCTCATAGAAACTCCTCGAGAACTGATCCCAAGAGATGGACTTCTCCAATCTTGCTTCTTCTGCCAACCACAAGGTTCTGGCCATATCCTTCAGCTATATCTTGACTTCTTCCACCTGGTTCTCATTAGGAATCCGGGCTGCCTTCAGAAGATCTGTAGTATTAATCAGCCACTGCTCGGCGTCCAACGGCTTCTCAGTGCCCGAAAATATAGCTGGCTGCAGTCTCTTGAAATCAGATATACTACCTGGTCTATGTTCACGAGGCGCCGTCAACAATCCTTGGTGTAAGATCTCCGTCTGCCTTTGTTGGTTTTCCATCATACTTTGTAGAAATCTTATTATACCATCATTTCCTTCACTAGGGTTACCCTGGGAAGAGCCAGATCTGCCACTATTCCCTCGTCGTTTCATGTCAGAGTTGGTTCAAAGGGTGATGGAAACTGAAATATGAAAAGATGAAAGGATTTCAGGACCCAAGAGGAGGATTATTAAGAAGGGAATAGAAAACTTTGTACTTGTAGTTTGGAAAGTATAATCAAGACTCATGCGCTCCAATTGCAAATTAATATCACATTAATCTGCGATTTATTGTACCGAGGATGTGAGAGCCTGGGCTCTGATACCACCCAGTGACGCCCCGATCCAGCGGGTACGGAGACGTCACTGCGACGTATATATGTAGGTCAAAAATACCCTCACGTTATACGCAAAGCATCAGTACAAGCAAGAATCAGAGGCGGAAGCACAGTGGTAATATACATTCCAACAGAAATAGCACGAGTACATGGTTTTCACAGAGAGTGATACTATATTACATGAATATTTCGTCACCAGAAAATACAAAATTACATAATACATGAAGAGATATACAAAAACTGAGAGGTGCTCACGAGTAGCAAGAGGGCCTCGGGAGCCAAACAGGAGAGGAACTGGGAGGAAGAGCTACGGTAATGATCCAAGCTTTAGCTGCATTCTGATTGTCACGGAAGGATCCGCTGCGTACTCTGATCTGCTACAGTTGGGCCGCCACGGTGCGGTCTCTAGGATCTGAACATGAGAATTCAGGGTTGTCAGACGCAACCCCGCGAGTACATATAATGAAGCCAGATGGCGTGCATAACAGGTATACGTGTACATGATCAAGTGATGTGATCTAAGTATACATGTACAAGAATAACAAATGACATAAGGAAAATTAAAGGAACGACAGTAAATCATATATATATATATCGATGAATCTGAAACTGAAAGCATGCATGAAAGGCAGTATGAAGAGCATAGGTACATGCCGTAAATAAGTTAATATGCGATAAATACAAGTATGGACAACATTAGTTGTACAAGCTCAGATTATGGGTTCACGGGACTGATACGTCAAGGGGATAATCCAAACAAGGAAACCCTCATCTATATACGACATATCTCATGTCGCCATCGTCTGAGTTTATACAACTCGAGTTGCCCTAAGAGTAACAGAACTATAGTGTGTCTAGAGTAATCATGATATCATAGAGGTCATATATTATAAAACAGGGTATCGACTAAAAGCATAACACTATAACTGAAGAATATAAAGGTATTACATTTTAATTTATCCAATAATAGTAATCAGTACCGTTTGATATTTCAATCGTCTCCCTACCAGCGCCTCACATCATCGATAGTCCATACTAGAGTTCGCACTCCGTAGAACTTACCCGAGTTTGATATATCAGTACCAGGACCCGAACAAAGGAGAGACCAAATATCATACGTTCCTAATATTATTACTGTTTGGTTGTTATGTTCTTATGTTATCCTTGTCCCTTTTCCCATCGGCGTCCCACAACACCGACAGTTCACACTGGAGCCCGCACTTCTAGTAGACTCATCCGAATTCTGATATGCAGGTACCATTATTCGAATAGGGGAGAGACCAAATAACACGTGCTCCAGGAGTTATCATTGTACAGGTATGTGTGTGTTAATAGGACTGAGAATGCTTATCACGCTAATACCAGGCGGTACAGGCAGGAGGGAGAAAGTAGCCCTACAGATTCAAGAGGTGGCCCCCACCACGTGTGTGGTGTGGCAGTTTGCTCCATGTGGCACTTTGCTCTGAGGGTTGATACAGGAGGTAGCCCCACAGATTCAAGAAGTGGCCCCCACAGATTCAAGAGGTGGCCCCCCACCACGTGTGTGGTGTGGCACTTTGCTCTGTGTGGTTGATACAGGAGGTAGCCTCACAGATTCAAGAGGTGGTCCCCACTACGTGTGTGGTGTGGCACTTTTCTCTGTGTGGGTTGATACAGGAGGTAGCCCCATAGATTCAAGAGGTGGCCCCCACCACGTGTGTGGTGTGGCACTTTATTCCGTGTGGCACTTTACTCTGTGTAGGGAATGGATTCTAGAGGTGGCCCCCACAAATTCAAGAGGTGGCCCCCACCATGTGTGTGGTGTGGCACTTTACTCCGTGTGGCACTTAGTTCCATTCAAGATCCGCCGGACGCTAGCACGATTGTGGGACACATCCTCGTCATCCCGACACTAGGCATGCTCTGCCGGACGCTGGAATAACTGTGCTATTAACATGAGTATGAGTACAGGAGATGCAGGAGTTCATGAGTACAGGAGATACAGGAGTACTAGATGTCTGGTAATAATATAATAATCATGCATATGTCAGGTAATACAGGTGTCAGGTGTCAAGTATAACATGTCAAGTACCGGTGTTACATATCATGTGTCAAGTATGGCATGGCAAGTACTGGTATCATATATCAGGGTCAGGTATAGCATGGCAAGTACCGGTGTCATATATCAGGGTCAGGTATAGCATGGCAAGTGCCGGTGTCATATATCAGGGTCAGGTATAGCATGGCAAGTATCGGGATTAGATACCAAGTGTCAAGTATAGCATGGCAAGTACCGGTGTCGGGTATCATGTGTTAATATAGCATGGCAAGTACCGGTGTTGGGTATCATGTGTCCAATATAGCATGGCAAGTACCGGTGTCGGGTATCATGTGTCAAATATAGCATGGCAAGTACCGGTGTCGGGTATCATGTGTCAAGTATAGCATGGCAAGTACCGGTGTCTGATATCATGTGTTAAATATAGCATGGCGAGTACCGGTGTTGGATATCATATGTCAAATATAGCATGGCGAGTACCGGTATCGGGTATCATGTGTCAAATATAGCATGGCAAGTACCGGTGTTAGGTATCACATGTCAAATGTAGCATGGCAAGTACTGGTGTATACATATCAGGGTCAGGTAGCTAATATGTCGGTGAGAGTCACAACATCAAATATCAGGTATCAACCGGTCACATAACAAGGTACAGGAGAACGGTATAAACATTTCATACTCTTCACAATCATTATAAATTTATCTTTTAATTAGCTATGCGAAGCCGAGTAAAGCGGGAGCAGATCTATAACATACCCGGTATAATACTGGTTTGACAAAGTATAATAATGGCCGGAAGCTATTTATAAAGCATGATAATCATTTATATAACATATAATAATTTGCATAAAGAGACATCATTTATTAAAAGTAAGAAAATAATTATTAAACATGAAATGATGGTAATAAAGTAAGAAATGTACTCGCCTAGCACTGGATGAAATACCGAGATAATTCGGAAAAATCCACGAACACGTTCAAGCAAGCTACTAGCCCATATTTATATATATTAAAATATATATTTATAAATATATATAGATATTAGAGAAGGAATGAGAGAGGAGAGAGAAAGTTGTAGGAAGGAGACAGAGAGAGAGAGGGAAAATAGGGTATTATTAGAAAAGGATTTAGGAATTTAAATGGGGAGGGGTATGGTGGTAAATATAGGGGAGTAATTTATGGTTGAGGTAGTGGGTATTTAGGAAATGTGAGAAAGTGGGTTTATTTGGAAAGAATAAAAGAAAGAAAGAAGGAAGAAAAGAAAGAAAGAAAGAAAGAAAGAAAAGAAAATGGAGATAGGGGTGTCCACCGCCAGCGGGCGGCCCACCACCGGCGGCCTGGCGGTGGCGGCGGTGCCGGGGAGCCCGCGCGCTGCCCTAGGGCAGGGGAGGAGGGAGGTGGAGTTGGTTGTGTTTGGTTGGTGGTTGTTGTTGTTTGGTGAAGTGGGTGGTGGTTGATGGTGGTAGTGGTTATGGTGGTTGTGGTGATGGTTGGAGGTGGTGGGGAGTTAGAGGAGGAGAAGGAGATGATGTGGAGTTTTTGGAGTGGTGGGATTGGTGGAGATGAGGGTGAATTTTGGAGGAGAAGAAGTTTTAATAGTGGTGGGTTTTGATGAAATTGAAGAGAAGGAGATGGTGTTTGGAGATGAGGGAAGTGGGGAAGGGAAGTGGGGGTTGGGAGGTGCGGCGGCGGTGGCTAGGGCGGCGGCGGCAGGCAGCCTAGGTGGTGGAGGCGACGTGGACGAGTGGGTGGGAGAGATGTGTTGTTTTGAAGGTGTAACCCCCTGATCCCTGATGTACGTATCACAGTATCAGGACTCGATACGGTGTACAAAATTGACTTGACCTTTTTGGTAATCAGATTGAGCCACTGTCAGTTTCAGATATTATTTAAAATATTTTAAATTTTCAGAATTTCTTGTAATTTTTCTGGATTATTTTGGAAAATCTTCGTAGTCGGTGTCGACCGATACCGATAATCGGCTCTACGATTTTTAATTCACAAATAGAGTAAAATTTTGAGAATTTGTTTTCACCTTATATCTTAGAATCGTATTATCTACGTTAGAGTATTTTTGGAGATTTTTCTGAATTTATCAAAAATCGGGCCAAACCGGTGTCGCCTAGTACCGGCGAAACCTTCCAGGATTTTTAATTGACAAACCAGACTGAATTTCTTTAACCCGTTTCATATTATGTCTCAGGATAATTTTCTCTAATTTATGTAATTTTTGGGAACTGTTCGTAGCTAGTCAAAATTTCGCCCAATAAAATAATATTTTAAATCCCTAATTTTCTATTCTTTTTCCCCTTCCTCTTTCTCCAACCTTCTCAACTCTTCTCACCGCCTTTCGTGTACCGCCTTTCTCTTCTCCCCCTCTCTATTTAATTATTTCTCTTCCCCCTCTATCTTACTTTAATTAACTCTCTCTCTAATTACTTCTCTAATTAACACACACACTCTCTCTCTCATTGCATCACTCTCCCTCACCATCTCACGGCCAGACCGTCGCTGGAGCTGCCGCCATGGCTCCGATCCTGAGCCGCACCCAACCACCAGCCCGAGCCCCACGGAGCCTCTCTCTCCTCTCCTTCTCTTCTTCTTCTTCTTCTTTTCTTCTTTTTCTTCTTTTCCTTCTTCTTTTATTCTTCTTCCAGTTCTTCTACTTCCTCACTCTCACTCTCCCCCCTCTGTGCGTGGCCCCAGACCGCGGCGGGCGGCCTGAGTGCCGTCGCCGTCTTGGGCGACCGCCGGCGAGGCGGCCAGGCTGGGCCTGGCCGCTGCCCCTGTTCTCTCTCTCTCTCCCCCTTGTCTCTCTTTCTCCTCTCTCTCTCTCCCCCTTGTCTCTCTTTCTCCTCTCTCTCTCTCTCCCCCCTCCCCTCCGCCGCCGGCGGATCTCCCTAGCCGCCGGCCAGCTTGGTTGGCCGGCCAGCTAGCAGGCGGCAGCAGCAGAGAGCTGCTGCCGCTGCTGTTGTTTCTTGTTGGGTTCGGGTATGAACCCGAACCCATTAACCCTATTGGTTGAATTTCGAACCCATAAACCCGTTAACCCAATCACTTAAGTTTTGGGTTTGGATCTAAACCCGACCCGTTATCGTGCCAACCCGCATCCAAAACCTAATAAGGTAAGATTACAGAAAACCCCCTGATAATTTATACTATTTGCACTTGATATATTTTATTACATATTAAACCCATTTCTATTACTTTTAGCGTTCGGGCGATATCTGGACTCCGATTTGGACGATACTAGTATCGTTGCGATCGTGGGAAGGAGAGCTACCTTTCCATGGACAGTTTGTGAGTTTTTCTTTTATAAATTATATTTATTAGAGATCCTAAATTGATTGATTACTTTCAGTCATAAATCTTGATTATGGATAAATCATTGTAACTGTTAATGAATTACCTTGTAATTATTGGAAACTCATTGTAATAGGAATAAACTATAATATTGTAAGTTACTTCCTGAGTTAATATAACTATAGGTGATTTAATAATAATAACAATAAATACTGAAAGATATAACTCTGACACAGTCAACATAACTCTGACACAGTCGATGAAGACGTTTTTGAAGATCAATTCATTTGGAGCTCTAACACATGACGAATCAAGAGTCCGACATGATCAAGATGTGCCAAGGAGAGTTGATAAAGTGTGGTTTGTAAAGTTGAAATAGAGTGTAAAAGCCTTGACACAAACCAACACTTCTTTGGTCCATTAGTCGACTTATACATAAGTCAAGTCGACTAATCCTTGATGTAGTCGACTAACCAGAAACCCAAGTCGACTAATCCTGTGTCCAAAAATTGACCCAACTCTCTGTTTGATCAATTAGTCGACCGACAGTAAACCAAGTCGACTAATTCATTTTCTAGTCGACTTATAGAAATCCCCTAGTCGACTAATCCCTTGTCAAGTCGACTAAGTTGTTAGTTGCAGTCGACTTGAAGTAGTTATTCTGAAACTGTTCTTCCAACGGCCACTAACCTAGTCGACTAATAGCTAAACCTAGTCGACTAATAGAAGGATTTTTGCCTAGTCTAGTCGACTAACTCTACGGGCAAGTCGACTAATAGGCAGTTCTGACTGTTGGACAGTTTTTGTTATCTGGTCTTTTGTGCAACTGTTTTCAACGTTCCTTTGATTCAAATTGCACCTATTAACTCCCTAACTAACCCTAGTCTTCAGCTATAAATAGGGAAGTTATTGCAAAGGCCATTTACCAAGAGATTTTATCAGTTTTCCAAAGCCAAAAATCTGCAAACCTGAAAACTATTTTTCCCACTTCAGTTCTTCACCAAAAGACATTTCCATTGTGAAGATTCTCTGAAGATTTTGTTTCCTATACTGTACCTTGTCCACATACACATTCAGTATCAAGGCTATAGGAAAAGAGTTGTAATTCTCAAAGTGTTCATTGTACACGGGAAGCTTCTTGGTTGAAGAGGCAAGTTGTACAAGGTGACCATTGTACACGGGAGGCTTCTTGGTTGTAGAGGCAGTTTTACAAAGGTAAAAGGTATTCTCTTGGTGGAAGAGAAGGTGTTCTCTTGGTGGAAGAGAAGGTGTACACATTTGGCGAAGGGGATTCGACAAGTGGTGTACATGTTGTATTGATTTTGGGTGGCAAGATCAAGGTTAAAGGAAAATCTCAAGCGGGTGGCTTGGGGACTGGATGTAGGTCACAAGGACCGAACCAGGATAAATCTCTTTGTTTGCGTTTGTCAATTTCTGAGATTTGTTTTCCTTTACATGCAAGTTATTTATTTTGTTTATTTACTTAACGCTAATCCTTCTAGTTTTAGATTTGTGTTGACTTGAGTTATTTCAGATCTATAGTTGCCTACAAGAGATAATTCCGCAATTAGTCCTTATCTCAACGATCCTACAACCCTGTGTACATTAAATGTATGAACTATAAGATGGGGTCGGGGAGACTTGACGGTTGACTAGCTCTTGTCGGGTGGATGTCTGGATCCATTATTTGTCCCACTGCAGGGGACGGGGTAGTGCTGGCTACCGTCTGTTATAACTCATGAGCTCCCGTTTCCCGTTATTATTTTAGCTCATTGAGTTCCTGTTACACGTTACAGCCTTAGCGGGCTGGCCCTGGTCTCAGCAGCCAGGGATCTGTTTAAGGCCGTGATCCCGGGTATGCACGGGATACACCTACCCGATAAGAGCTCCTCGACCATTTGGTTTCCAATTAACATAATAAAACAGTATACACAATAGTGACGTCGGGAACACTTGTTATTTGATCACTCTCTCGTTTGGATAATGGTACCCGTATGCCATGTCTGGATGGGTTCGACTGGAGTGCGGGCTCCAGTATGAACTGCTAGTGGTATGGGACACTGGAAGAGATTGATTAAAATACCAGGTGGTACTGATTGTTATTATTGTATAAATAACATGATTTGCCCAATACATGTATCATCTTGTTTAGTTGTACTTGTTACTAATTCTGATCATTTATCCCTTATCATGTTACCTGTATACTTTGTTACACTTCCTGATACATGTTACACTTTCTGTACGCTACTCATGTACAGCTATATTCTGCATTGCATATACTCTGCTTTATGTATACCTTGCAAACATCATTACTGTATATGCACAACCCGGTAGTATGGTTCTGTTGCATGATGCACATCTGCATGTTCCTTATTTATTATATAAAACTGGATACTACTGTAGACATGACCCGATGATAACCTGCTAGGTAAGTGATGATATTAAAATATGACATGTTTATATTTCTACTGCTTATAATATGCCTACTATATGGTATCACTGTTACAGAATCATGTATTATATATTATTATCGTGTCTATATTACTATCGTATATATTACTGCTTCCTTCATTTTACCACTCATTAGGTCGCTTTTTGACGACCCTGGGTTTGCGTGCCCAGGTTGGAGATTCGAGATATCATACTGTCAGATATGTCATTGGATTCACATAGGGGACTTGTCACCCATACGATTCATAGGTATCTTGATTCTTTTGTCTTATTTCCTTATTTGTCCATGTTTCTTTATCTATCATGCTTACTGATCTTTTCTGCAGGTATTCTTATACTTATTTAATGCTGGAACTCTTGTGTATATGGAGGCTATTTCCTGTACTGAGGCTTAACGTACGCACGAGGGTGTTTTCACCCTGCGTATGTACGTCTCCGTATCCTTGGGATCGGGGCGTTACAGAGTGGTATCAGAGTTTAGGTTCACACCTGGTGTAGGTAACCACCTGGGTCAACCCTCGGGCTCATACCTACAGTACAATCAGATTCAGATTAAAAATCTAAATTGGGATTCCAGCTATGAGTACAAGACTGCCACTTCATTGAAATTCGTTCATTGATACTTTTCTATTCCCCTATTTCAGTGATCAATCAGAATACTCTGATTTCCTTCTTGTTTTCTCTTCATCCTGTGGATTCTGATTCTCATCTTTGACTCATGATACCAATCCTCCACCCTGTTGTCACTATCGATATCAGAGTGTGCAGCGGAAGTGTCATAGGCCCGTAACATTCAGGCTCCATGACTGTAAATATTGTATTCACATCCGAATTGAAATTTCGAGGACAAAATTCTTTTGTAAGGTGGGGAGAAATGTAACCCCCTGATTCCTGATGTACGTATCACAGTATCAGGACTCGATACGGTGTACAAAATTTACTTGATCTTTTTGGTAATCAGATTGAGCCACTGTCAGTTTCAGATATTATTTTACAATATTTTAGATTTTTCAGAATTTCCTGAAATTTTTCTGGATTATTTTGGAAAATCTCCGTAGTCGGTGTCAACCGATACCGATAATCGGCTCTACGATTTTTAATTCACAAACAGAGTAGAATTTTGAGAATCTGCTTTCACCTTATATCTTAGAATCATATTATATACGTTTGGGTATTTTTGGAAATTTTTTCTGAATTTATCAAAAATCGTGCCAAACCGGTGTCGCCCAGTACCGGCGAAACCTTCCAGAATTTTTAATTGACAAACCAGACTGAATTTATTCAACCCGTTTTCATATTATGTTTCAGGATAATTTTCTCTAATTTATGTAATTTTTGGGAACTGTTCGGAGCTAGTCAAAATTTCGCCCAGTAAAATAATATTTTAAAATCCCTAATTTTCTATTCTTTTTCCCCTTCCTCTTTCTCCAACCTTCTCAACTCTTCTCATCGCCTTTCGTGCACCGCCTTTCTCTTCTCCCCCTCTCTATTTAATTATTTCTCTTCTCCCTCTATCTTACTTTAATTAACTCTCTCTCTAATTACTTCTCTAATTAACACACACACACTCTCTCTCACTGCATCACTCTCCCTCACCATCTCACGGCCAGACCGTCGCTGGAGCTGCCGCCATGGCTCCGGTCTTGAGCCGCACCCAACCACCAGCCCGAGCCCCACGGAGCCTCTCTCTCCTCTCCATCTCTTCTTCTTCTTCTTCTTTTCTTCTTTTCTTCTTTTCCTTCTTCTTTTCTTCTTCTTCCAGTTCTTCTACTTCCTCACTCTCACTCTCCCCCTCTGTGCGTGGCCCCAGACCGCGGCCGGCGGCCTGAGCACCGTCGCCAGCCTGGGCGACCGCCGGCGAGGCGGCCAGGCTGGGCCTGGCCGCTGCCCCTGTTCTCTCTCTCTCTCCCTCCTTGTCTCTCTTTTGAAAAACACCTAGAGGGGGGTGAATAGGTGTAAGTGCTAATCTAGGAACTAAGTGAGCTAAATGCGGAAGCTAATGCAAATTTTGCAACACACTTAATACAATCAACAAGTGTAGCCGAATTCCCTGTGAAGGGCTCTGGACTAACTCCTTTTGATTCCCCTTGAATGGGTTGAGGTGCTATGCAAAGCTCTTGTTGATTAAGTACAAGTGAGGCACACACAAACAACCAAGCATATAAGATGATATATCAATATGAATATATGCAAGTCACAAATGCAAGCAATAAGATATGAATGAATGAAAGATGCTTTGCACAAAATAGAGAGAGTTGAGAGATATTGGATCAAACGCAAACAAGAATATGTTTCGAGGTTCGAGCCCCTAGCTCTACATCCCCGCCTACACCACCGTGTAGGATTTCCAATCCACTATAGGAGTACTGATCTCCTCTCTCAATGCCACCGAGGCAATACAACCACAATCCACCTCTACCGAAGAGAGATATGGCCCGTAGCCAATACAATCACAATCACCTCTACCGAAGAGGGATCCAAAACACCACTCCGATCAACCTCTACCAAAGAGGGATGCACAAATAAAGGAGGGTTACAACTTAGAGGCTCAACAACCTCAAACAATCTCTTTCTCTCTTTTCCACAAAACAAGATCCTAAATAGATTAGGATAGAAGATATAGCTCAAGTGGAAAAACTAGGTGTTTGAAAAACAAGAAACTCAAAGAAATGCTTGGGAAAACTCTTGTAAAAGATAGAGAATGAAAACCAATACAAATATCCCAAATTCCTATTTTCTTTGATTTTTTCAAAAATCTAAAACAAATAAGATTGGAAGTTTAAAGCCCAAAAACACTTTTGAAAACTTGTTTTAAACTCAGGAAAACTGGGAATTTTTCTCTTGTAAAAACCTTAGTTAAAACCCCTAAGAGTTGGGGTATATATAGCCCAAATAGAAAACTAGCCGTTAGGCTGATGTGGCAGCCTGACAGGCTTGGCGGTCGACCGCCCGGTGACCGCCAACGGTCATATTTATGACCGTTGGGCAAACCCGGTCGACCGGCACGGTCGACCCAAACAAACAGATAGCAGAGCTCTCAGACCCGGTCGACCCTGACGGTCGACCGTCCTAGTGTCTGCCAAACGTGCACAGATCTGTGCACGTCGGTCGACCGACCCGGTCGACCGACTTCATCCCAAGTCGACTAAGTCAGTTTAGTAGTCGACTGGTTGAAGCCTGGAACAGAAAACTGGGTCAGAAAAACAGTTTAAAAATATTTTAAAAAATCTTTTAAGTCTTCTAAAAATCCACCAAACTTGTTTTAAACATTTTATATTAAAACACAAACAAGTGATAAAAATTTCAAGACATATATCAATCATATCAATTCATTTTTGAGTCTTGCAAATTTTATCAAAACCAATACTTGAATTTTTATCAAACTTGATTTTTCAATACATGAATAGGAAAGTCAAAAAAAGTTTGTTTAAGATGTTTAAGCATGTATGTATAACTAGAATACATCTATTATACATATAAACCATGTAAACTTGTTTTGATCAATCATTCATGAAAACCAATTCCAAAACATGAAAACGTGTATGTTAGTGCACTTGAGCATATCAACTATACTAAGCTTTACAAATGGATCTAAAACACACTAAACTAAACTAGGATACCTAAGTCTTCTTGATGATCTTCATCTTCAAGTTGACTCGATCCACAAACACCGTGATCCATGAGCTAGACAAGGTATGATCTTGATGCTTTGGCCCTGAAATCACCATGAAAAGCTTCTAAACACCTTTGTTGAAGCTAATCACCAACTGATATCTTGCTAATGATCTGAAACTTAAAATCACAAGAATATTAATAAACATAACTACATGAGTTAATCATCATCAAAACTAGGGTGTAAGGCCTTTGGGCCAACAATCTCCCCCTTTTTGATGATGACAAAACTCATGGAGTTATATATGCATGGATTAAAGTTAAGCTTCAAAGAAGCTCCCCCTTAACTCATGCATAAAACAAATAAACAAAAATATGCATGAATGACAATGCATAAACAAGATGTTCTAGATATCAAATGAAATATTCAAAACAAAACATGTTCTAGAGATCAATTAACATTAAACTAAATTAAATATAATATATGCAAAAACATAACTATGCATATATAAATCATGAACAAATCATTTTGAGTTTATAAGATTTATATAATGCATGTTAAACTCACAAATAATTCTCCCCTTTTTGTCAATCATCAACAAAGGGGTAAACAATCAAAAACAATAAAATGAGGGGTAAAAATCTTTCTCCCCCTTTTTGTCAAACAAAACAATAAAACAATGTTCTCCCCCTTTTTGTCTAAAACAAAAAACAAAGTCAATAAGGGGTGACTATAAAACATGATATCAATTAAAAATATGTCAAAGTAGCATCTTGATACCAATTGAAAGTAAACAAAGATCAATAAATGTTATATGCTATATACATTCATGAAGAGGAAGACGCTAAGTTAGCTTCCCTACACATATGCATTACATGAAGGAGGGATGTTAAGCCGAGGGATGTTAAGCCCTAATTCACATAACACACATTATGTAATGCATAAGAGGAGATGTGAAGCTCCCCCTACACACGTGTACCACATAAAGAAGAGATGTTAAGCTCTTCAATACATGATACACTCATCATGAATCTATATGTGGAAGAGATGTTAAGCTCTCCTTGCATATAGTCAATATAAATCAAAACTTTTGTATTTTACTTTAAACAAAATTTTTAGATACCAATTTAAAACACAAGATATCTTGATATCACAAGATAGTATTTTTCTTTTTAAGCCAAATAAACAATTGAAATGACTATTTTCTATCATAAAGTAAGGGAGTGGAAATACAAGTACCAATTGAAATATGAAAAACGAATTTTCTCCCCCTTTATGAAATACCAACAAAACTATGCGTAGGCTTGTAATAAGATACCAATTGAAAACTAAATCAATTGAAATAAAGTTGAAGCTCAAGCTCTAGCATAAAAACATATATATGTATGAAAAATAGATACCAATTGAAATTGATATACTTGGAAGTGAAAGCATACATACATACAAAATATATGAGTATACAAAAAAAGGTTAAAATTGATACAAATTGAAAGAATTCAATGATACCAATTGAAATAATAATAATATCAAGTGTATATCTCATATTACTATACCTCCCAATCATGGTTCAAGTTTTAAATGATTTTCATTTTAAAACATACATGAACATGATCTCCCATCCAACATCCCATAAAGGGTAGGGGTTTCAAAAATAGATTTGAAAAATAAGCTTTGTTTGAAAAACTCTACCAAAATGAAGAATACCGTAACTAGTTAAATGGAAAATCTTTTTAACTAGTACGAAATCCTTCAAGCAAGGAATAAAAAAAATAATTTTCATAAAACACATGTAAATCACATAGTACTTAAAAACACTCAATATTCAATAAAGTCCATACATGCTCATGAAAACATACTCATGAGAAATATTTTAAAAGATGATGAGTGTACAAGTAATGTGTGACATGGTATTATGAAATATCCAATTAAGCTCAAAATTCCTTGAAACAAGAAAACATGAAAACATAAAAATCATTTAAACTATTTAATCTTCAAGGCATATGTATGTCTAATACAAACTAAAGTATACATACATATCCAAAACATAAAGAGTCCACAAATTATATATGCATGAAGGCACGTGGCTCAAAAGGATAAACATGTATATCTAATAGTTTGGATAAGATAGACATATACATGAAGTCAAACAATTAAACACAAAATCAAGAAAAAACTAAATTTTCACCAAAACAAATTTCATTTCAAGGTATATGTATGAATTGTCAACACAATAAGTATACATACATATCGCTAAACACAATTGAGTCCATATATATAGATTTACATGAAAGGCAAATGACTCAAGGGGTACACATGTATATCTCAAAGTTTGGCAATACAAACATATGCATGAAGTGAAACACACAATCATAAAACAAATCCAAAATAGGAATGCAAGTTTAAAATGCAATGAGTCATCAAAACTAGACTATACTAGCACATCTAATGGGTTCAAATAAGCAATCAAGCCCAAACATATATAGATTTATTTGTGGCCCACTATATGCACAAGTATATACCTAGTCTTAATGAAAACTAACATTCAAACATATATTCAAAACATGAAGCATAAAAAATAAGAAAAAAATCAACATGATAAACTTAAACATGATTATTATGAAAATCCACAAGTTATTAGAACTATGATATACGCAATATCAACCAAATAGTGAGAACACAAAAGAATTTATCCATATTAAACATGGGTGTCTCAAAATAACTAAACATGTATATCACAAGTCTAATAAGCATGGCATTTTCATACTAATCACTAACCAATGAAACATGCTATGAAAGATAAACATAAGGAGTTAGAGATTCGATACCAAAACCAATGAGGGCACCGCTCTAGTTCTCCAAACTAAGGTGGTCTTCCCACCAAACCTTCCCTTGAAAGTGATGCATCCAATTGATTTCCATGAAACTCGGAACGCATCCACTCCAAGGTACGACAACTCTCACGTCATGTGAGAGCCCACACCTACATCAAATAAAGGAGGGGTGGTCTTTGGTACCCATATCTTCTTGGGTCCATGGGGGTTAGTACCTTCTCTAATCCAAACAAACTTATTTGCTAAATTCTCAACATGTATTCTATCATAGAAAAATTTAGCAAGGTGGCCCTTACGTCCACAATGTGTACAAGTGTACACATGAGCATACATGTAATGTGTGTGTCCGTGAGGAGCATGTGTATGCCGTGGAGGGTGTGCATGCATAAAGGATGGAACTTGTTTCTTTCGAACCAAGGATTCCAAGCGTGTATGGTTCATGGCACATTGGCTCATAGTGGAGCCCAAACAATCTACTCTCTTCTTTAACATACAAATATCATCATTAATCTTAGAAGAAGAGGTACATGCATTAGGTAGACTAGATGAAGAAGCTACACTAGCATGACAAACATGTGCATCCATCTTATTTTGCAAAACATCATTTTTATTTAAACAAATTTCTAAATCCTTTGAAATAGAATCAATTTTTATTTTCAAAGAATTATTTTCTTTTACAACAAATTCTATTTTTGAAGACAAAACTTTATTTTTCTTCAAAACATCATTACAATCATTTTTAGTTTTTAAAAATTTATTTTCTTTAAGTGCAACTTCTAATTGAGATCTCAATGAATTCCTTTCATTAGAGACCTCAACCTTCTCTTGCAAAACATTGTTAAGTCTAGCATGTAAACTCTTATTTTCATTTTCAAGTCCTAGACTTTTCTTTTTCAAAATTTTATATTTTTCTATCAATTTTTCACAAACAATAGATAGTTCTTCATTCAAAGCATGGGGATCAACATAATCATTTGAAGAACTAGCACAATCATCATTATCTAAGTGGGATTCCGAATGTACCTCAAGGGAGTCATTCCCTTGGATCATTAAGCATTGAGACTCGGATTCTCCACTAGACTCCTCCAGTTGATTTGGCAATTGAAGCTTGGAGGTGGTGGTGCACTGCAAAGGCGGAATCAAAGTTAGAAACACGCAAAAGATATTCTTTAGGAAGTGTGCTTCTAATGGCCTCAAGGGCTTGTGCATTAGCCCCTATATGCTTGCTATCACTAAGGAAGGATTCCTTGGTAATGGCAAGGTGAACCTTATAACCTAGGGTTTGAAGGTAAATGGACATCCTAGTCTTCCAAACAAGAATGTTGGAAGGGTCATACATAGGTGGGGTCATGAAGTCCATGGATGTAAACTATATGTGTGCAAACAAGCAAATGCAAACAAGATTAGCAAACAAATGGATCTCACTCCTAGGATGTTAAGCCTAAGTATCAGGAGCACTAGCTCTGATACCAATTGAAAAACACCTATTCACCCCCCTCTAGGTGTTTTTCAATAAATTATTTGTGAGTTTAACATGCATTATATAAATCTTATAAACTCAAAATGATTTGTTCATGATTTATATATGCATAGTTATGTTTTTGAATATATTATGTTTAATTTAGTTTAATGTTAATTGATCTCTAGAACATGTTTTGTTTTGAATATTTCATTTGATATCTAGAACATCTTGTTTATGCATTGTCATTCATGCATATTTATGTTTATTTGTTTTATGCATGAGTTAAGGGGGAGCTTCTTTGAAGCTTAACTTTAATCCATGCATATATAACTCCATGAGTTTTGTCATCATCAAAAAGGGGGAGATTGTTGGCCCAAAGGCCTTACACCCTAGTTTTGATGATGATTAACTCATGTAGTTATGTTTACTAATATTCTTGTGATTTTAAGTTTCAGATCATTAGCAAGATATCAGTTGGTGATTAGCTTCAACAAAGGTGTTTAGAAGCTTTTCATGGTGATTTCAGGGCCAAAACATCAAGATCATACCTTGCCTAGCTCATGGATCACGGTGTTTGTGGATCGATTCAACTTGAAGATGAAGATCGTCAAGAAGACTTAGGTATCATATTTTAGTTTAGTGTGTTTAGATCCATTTGTAAAGCTTAGTATAGTTGATATGCTCAAGTGCACTAACACACACGTTTTCATGTTTTGGAATTGGTTTTCATGAATGATTGATCAAAACAAGTTTAATTTGTTTATATGTATAGTAGATGGTTTCTATTTATACATGCATGCTCTGATACCAATTGAAAAACACCTAGAGGGGGGGTGAATAGGTGTAAGTGCTAATCTAGGAACTAAGTGCGCTAAATGCGGAAGCTAATGCAAATTTTGCAACACACTTAATACAATCAACAAGTGTAGCCGAATTCCCCGTGAAGGGCTCTGGACTAACTCCTTTTGATTCCCCTAGAATGGGTTGAGGTGCTATGCGAAGCTCTTGTTGATTAAGTACAAGTGAGGCACACACAAACAACCAAGCATATAAGATGATATATCAATATGAATATATGCAAGTCACAAATGCAAGCAATAAGATATGAATGAATGAAAGATGCTTTGCACAAAATAGAGAGAGAGAGTTGAAAGATATTGGATCAAACGCAAACAATAAGAATATGTTTCGAGGTTCGAGCCCCTAGCTCTACATCCCCGCCTACACCACCGTGTAGGATTTCCAATCCACTATAGGAGTACCGAACTCCTCTCTCAATGTCACCGAGGCAATACAACCACAATCCACCTCTACCGAAGAGGGATATGGCCCGTAGCCAATACAATCACAATCACCTCTACCGAAGAGGGATCCAAAACACCATTCCGATCAACCTCTACCAAAGAGGGATGCACAAATAAAGGAGGGTTTACAACTTAGAGGCTCAACAACCTCAAACAATCTCTTTTCTCTCTTTTCCACAAACAAGATCCTAAATAGATTAGGATAGAAGATATAGCTCAAGTGGAAAAACTAGGTGTTTGAAAAACAAGAAACTCAAAGAAAATGCTTGGGAAAACTCTTGTAAAAGATAGAGAATGAAAACCAATACAAATATCCCAAATTCCTATTTTCTTTGATTTTTCCAAAAACCTAAAACAAATAAGATTGGAAGTTTAAAGCCCAAAAACACTTTTGAAAACTTGTTTTAAACTCAGGTAAACTGGGAATTTTTCTCTTGTAAAAACCTTAGTTAAAACCCCCAAGAGTTAGGGTATATATAGCCCAAATAGAAAACTAGCCGTTAGGCTGATGTGGCAGCCTGACAGGCTTGGCGGTCGACCGCCCGGTCGACCGCCAACGGTCATATTTATGACCGTTGGGCAAACCCGGTCGACCGGCACGGTCGACCCAAACAAACAGAGAGCAGAGCTCTCAGACCCGGTCGACCCTGACGGTCGACCGTCCCAGTGTCTGCCAAACGTTCACAGATCTGTGCACGTCAGTCGACCGACCCGGTCAACCGACTTCATCCCAAGTCGACTAAGTCAGTTTAGTAGTCGACTGGTTGAAGCCTGGAACAGAAAACTGGGTCAGAAAAACAGTTTAAAAATATTTAAAAAATCTTTTAAGTCTTCTAAAAATCCACCAAACTTGTTTTAACATTTTATATTAAAACATAAACAAGTGATAAAATTTCAAGACATATATCAATCATATCAATTCATTTTGAGTCTTGCAAATTTTATCAAAACCAACACTTGAATTTTTATCAAACTTGATTTTTCAATACATGAATAGGAAAGTCAAAAAAAGTTTGTTTAAGATGTTTAAGCATGTATGTATAACTAGAATACATCTATTATACATATAAACCATGTAAACTTATTTTGATCAATCATTCATGAAAACCAATTCCAAAACATGAAAACGTGTGTGTTAGTGCACTTGAGCATATCAACTATACTAAGCTTTACAAATGTATCTAAAACACACTAAACTAAACTAGGATACCTAAGTCTTCTTGACGATCTTCATCTTCAAGTTGACTCGATCCACAAACACCGTGATCCATAAGCTAGGCAAGGTATGATCTTGATGCTTTGGCCCTAGAATCACCATGAAAAGCTTCTAAACACCTTTGTTGAAGCTAATCACCAACTGATATCTTGCTAATGATCTGAAACTTAAAATCACAAGAATATTAGTAAACATAACTACATGAGTTAATCATCATCAAAATTAGGGTGTAAGGCCTTTGGGCCAACATCTTTCTCCTCTCTCTCTCTCTCTCTCCCCCCTCCCCTCCGCTGTCGGCGACCAGATCCGCTGCCGGCGGATCTCCCTAGCCGCCGGCCAGCTTGGTAGGCCGGCCGGCTAGCAGGCGGCAGCAGTAGAGAGCTACTGCCGCTGCTGTTGTTTCTTGTTGGGTTCGGGTATGAACCCGAACCCATTAACCCTATTGGGTTGAATTTGCAACCCATAAACCCATTAACCCAATCACTTAAGTTTTGGGTTTGGATCTAAACCTGTAACCCCCTGCTCCCTGGTGTACGTTCACAGTATCAGTATGTGATACGACGTATAATGTCGATTTGACCTTTCTGGTCATTAGATTGAGCCGATTTCAGTTTCATGATTTCTAATATTTTAGATTTTTCAAGATTTTCTGGAATTTTTCTGGATTATTTTAGAAAATCTCCGTAGTCGGTGTCGACCGATACCGATAATTGGCTCTATGATTTTTATTTCACAAACGGAATTGTATTTTGTGAATCCACTTTCACCTTGTATCTTAGAATCGTATTATCTATTTTAGGGTATTTTTGAGGATTTTTCTGACTTTATCGAAAATCCGGCCAAACCGGTGTCGCCCGGTATCGGCGAGACACTCCGGGATTTTTAATTTGCAAACTAGATTGAATTTCTTCAAACTGTTTTCATATTACATCTCAGGATAATATTCTCTATTTTCTGTAATTTTTGAGCACCTTTCGGAGCTGGTCCATTTTTGACCCTATTAAAATAATATAAACAATTCATTTTTTTTATTTCTTTTCTTTTTGTTCTTCCTTCTTCTTCCACACACTTCCTTCACCACCGCCTAAACCCAACCAACTTCACACCGCCTTTCTCCCCCTCTAAATACAATCCCTCTCTCTTTCAAAATCTCTCTCTAAAACTCTTTCTCTCCAATTTCTCTCTCTCCCCTCTCTCTCTAAAACACTCTCCCTCTCTTTCCCCCCTCTCACTGCAGGCCAGCAGGTGCCCTGACCCATGCCTGCGGCTGCGCCCCCGGCCGGCACCATCTCCGCCCCTCTATTCTTCTTCTCATTTTCTTCCTCTTCTTTTTCTTCTTCTTCTTCTTCTTTTTCTTCTCCTCCTTCATGCTGCTCTCCTTCTCTTCTTCTTATTCTTTTCTTTTCTCTTTTGTTTTCCAGTAAAACTCCCTCACCCTCTCTGTCTCTCTCTCACTCTCTCTCGGGCCAATCTGCCGCCGGCGGCTAAACCGCCGCTGGCGGGCTGCCTCGCCGCCGGCCAGCGGGGCTGGCCGGCCACGGCATGCGCAGCAGCAGCGCTGCTGCTGCTCCTCTTTTTCCCTTTGTGGGTTTGGGTTAGAACCTAAACCCATTAACCCCTATTGGGTTATATTGAAACCCGATAACCCGTTAACCCTTTAACCCATTTACTTAAGTATTGGGCATGGGTTGTGGATCTGGACCCGACCCGTTTGCCACCCAGACCCGCATCCGAAACCCATTAAAGGTAATTGTACAGAAAACCCCCTGTTACTTTTCAGTATTTGCGTTTGAACTATTTTGATTTACGTATTTACCCTTTTTGTTATGATTTTGTATTCGGGCGATATCTGGAGCATCCGGACTCCGATTTGGACGATTCTGGATCCGTTGCGATCGTGGGAAAGAGAGATACCTTCCCATGGCTAGTTTGTGAGTATTTTAGTTTATAAATTGTCTTTTTATCATATAGAGTGAACTTGGTTGCTTTCGATAAATAATACATGAATACCGGTATATCCCTATTGTTCATATTTCCTAATTAAAACACTGTAATAACCACTGTACTTAGAAAATGCCTAACGGATCTCGATTATGTCATGTTCATGTACCACTGACATCCGGCCCACTATGTCACCATATGCTTGGACACTATTATGTCATGTATCGTATCACAATTACATTACTGCATACTGCTCTACAAATACGCTAGGACACGACACTGTCACTATACATGAATGCGAGACACTGTTATGTCATGCACTGGTATCATCATTACACGGCTAATGTAGTTCACTGGACTGTAGGTCACTGGACATGATCTTACATTCTACACTGACCACTGTTCTGACATGTACTAGTGATACACAGATATATTACACGGATTATTGCTACACATATATGTTCCACTAGTACACGGAGATACCAATTCACAGATTACTACATTCCATATGATGATTATCATCATTACATGGATGCTCGGTACACAGTTATTTCATGGTCACACATCCCTGCCACATATGCTCACCGCACGAGTGTACATGCATGTATGGTCTCTATCTTGTTGTCATATGAATCACTAGACATATTACATGTCGTATTGTTCCATGTTATCCCTGTATTCCTCTTATATGATTGTTTCCTGTTATTGATATTATTATTCCCGTTACTGGACAGGAGAGCTGTTGATATGCGATATGTGGAATCCCACATCTATTGTTCCCGTTTCCCGTTATATTGTTCCCGTTTCCCGTTATAATGTTCTATGCTATCAACAGAGCTCAGGTCCTGTTATCATGTTACTCGTATCATGTACTGTATTTGTTCTTGTTACATTGTATACTTGACATATCAGATCATAAAGCTAACTTGGGTATGGGGGAGACTTGACGGTTGATTAGATCTTATCGGGTGATGTACTGGATCCATATTGTTCTCCCACTGCAAGGGATGGTAGTGCTACCTACCAATTGCTCCATGAGCTCCCGTTACTTGATTATTGTTCCCCTCTTAGCGTAGGGCCCTGGTCTCAGCAGCCAGGGGTTTGTTTAAGGCCGTGATCCCGGGTATGCACGGGATACACCTACCCGATAAGAGATCCTCGACCATGGGTTTCTAATTAACATAATAAAACAGTATACATAGTAGTAATGTTGGGAACACTTGTTATTTGGTCACTCTCTCGTTTGGATAATGGTACCCGTAGGCCATGTCCGGATGGGTTCGACTGGAGTGCGGGCTCCAGTATGAACTGCCAGTGGTATGGGACACTGGAAGAGATTGATTATAATACCAGGTGGTACTGATTGCTACTATTGTATAAATGACATGACCTGCGTGATACATGTATGCTATCTTGTTACTGTTCCTGATAATTTATCTGAACTCATGTTACATGTATATTTGTTACTTTACCTGGTACATGTTACTCTTTCTGTGGTGGCATACTACGCATGTTTTACATTGCGTCTATTCTGTTTTCTGTATACCTTGCAGACATCATTACTGTATATGCACAACACAGTATCGTGATCATATTGCATATGCCCACCTGCATGTTCACTTCTATCACGTCACCACTAGTCGACATTATTTATGATATAAACTGGATACGACTATAGACATGACCCGATGATAACCGGCTTAGTGATGGTATGAAAAGGTGACCTGTTTATATATTTCTACTGCTTACATGTTTATATATTCCTACTGCCTATTATCTGCTTCTTATATGTATATTAGTATCGTGCTTATATTACTATCGTATGTATTACTGCCTCCTTCATTTTACCACTCACTAGGTCGCTTTCTGACGACCCTGGGTTTGCGTGCCCAGGTTGGAGATCCGAGTTACCGTAGTATCGGAGAGTGCCTTGGAGTCACCTAGGAGATTCCTCATCGGGACTCTTCATAGGTATCTTGGTGATTTATTTCTGTTATCTTATTTGTCCCTATTTTTCATATCAGTTATGATCGCTAAGCTCTTTCTGCAGATATTCTTGTACTTATTTCCTGCTGGAACCCTTGTGGATATGGAGATTACGTCCTGTACTGAGGCTTAACGTACGCGTGAGGGTGTTTTCACCTCGCGTATGTACGTCGCCATAACGTTTCCGTATCCTTGGGATCAGAGGCGTTACAAAACCCGACCCGTTATCGTGCCAACCTGCATCCAAAACCCAATAAAGGTAAGATTATAGGAAAACCCCCTGATAATTTATACTATTTTCACTTGATATATTTTATTACATATTAAACCCATTTCTATTACTTTTAGCGTTCGGGCGATATCTGGAGCATTCGGACTCCGATTTGGACGATTCTGGTGTCGCTGAGATCGTGGGAAGGAGAGCTACCTTTCCATGGACAGTTTGTGAGTGTTTTTCTTTTATAAATTATATTTATTTAGAGATCCTAAATTGATTGATTACTTTCAGTCATAAATCTTGATTATGGATAAATCATTGTAACTGTTAGTGAATTACCTTGTAATTATTGGAAACTCATTGTAATAGGAATAAACTATAATATTGTAAGTTGCTTCCTGAGTTAATATAACTATAGGTGATTTAATAATAATAATAATAATAAATACTGAAAGATATAACTCTGACACAGTCAACATACCTGCACAGTCACTGACATTCGGGCCACTAATTCAGCATATTCTTGGACACTATTATTTCATGTATTGTATCACAGTTAGATAACTATCGTTACATGTATACTGATCCACAGATACTCTATTACACTACACTGTCACTAGAGATGAATGCTAAACATTGTTATTTCATGCACTGGTATCATTATTACACGGATACTGTAGTTCACTGGACATGGTATATTACATTATACACTGACCACTGTTATTACATGTACTAGTGATACACAGATATGTTACACGGATTATTGCTACACATATATATTCCACTGGTACCCGGATAAACCAATTCACGGGATACCGCATTTCATATTATTGTGATCATCGTTACATGGATGCTCGGTACACAGTTATGTCATGTTTACACATCACTGTTCCGCATGTATATCTTGTTTCTATATTCTTGTCATATGGATCAATGTTTATATTGCATGTATATTCATGTATTCCTGTTGCATGATTGTTTTCTGTTACTGATATTCCCGTTACTGGATACATGAGCTGTTGATATGCGATGTGTGAAACTAAGTGCCACGTGGATCTAAGCCACGGGGGCCACCTCTAGAATCCCACATCTATTGTTTCCCGTTATCGTGTTTCGTGCTATTAACAGAGCTCATGTCCTGTTATCGTGTTACATGTATCATGTATTGTTTTTGTTCCTGATACCCTGTGTACATTAAATGTATGAACTATAAGATGGGGTGGGGGAGACTTGACGGTTGACTAGCTCTTGTCGGGTGGATGTCTGGATCCATTGTTTGTCCCACTGCAGGGGACGGGGTAGTGCTGGCTACCGTCTGTTATAACTCATGAGCTCCCATTTTCCGTTATTGTTTTAGCTCATTGAGTTCCTGTTACATGTTACAGCCTTAGCGGGCTGGCCCTGGTCTCAGCAGTCAGGGGTCTGTTTAAGGCCGTGATCCCGGGTATGCACGGGATACACCTACCCAATAAGAGCTCCTCGACCATTTGGTTTTCAATTAACATAATAAAACAGTATACACAATAGCGACGTCGAGAACATTTGTTATTTGGTCACTCTCTCGTTTGGATAATGGTACCCGTATGCCATGTCCGGATGGGTTTGACTGGAGTGCGGGCTCCAGTATGAACTGCCAGTGGTATGGGACACTGGAAGAGATTGATTAAAATACCAGGTGGTACTGATTGTTATTATTATATAAATAACATGATTTGCCCAATACATGTATCATCTTGTTCAGTTGTACTTGTTACTAGTTCTGATCATTTATCCCTTATCATGTTACCTGTATACTTTGTTACACTTCCTGATACATGTTACACTTTCTGTACGCTACTCATGTACAGCTATATTCTGCATTGCATATACTCTGCTTTATGTATACCTTGCAAACATCATTACTGTATATGCACAACCCGGTAGTATGGTTCTGTTGCATGCTACACATCTGCATGTTCCTTATTTATTATATAAAACTGGATACTACTGTAGACATGACCCAATGATAACCTGCTAGGTAAGTGATGATATTAAAATATGACATGTTTATATTTCTACTGCTTATTATATGCCTACTATATGGTATCACCGTTACAGAATCATGTATTATATATTATTATCGTGTCTGTATTACTATCGTATATATTACTGCTTCCTTCATTTTACCACTCATTAGGTCGCTTTTTGACGACCCTGGGTTTGCGTGCCTAGGTTGGAGATTCGAGTTATCATACTGTCAGATATGTCATTGGATTCACATAGGGGACTTGTCACCCATACGATTCATAGGTATCTTGATTCTTTTATCTTATTTCCTTATTTATCCATGTTTCTTTATCTATCATGCTCACTGATCTTTTCTGCAGGTATTCTTGTACTTATTTAATGCTAGAACTCTTGTGTATATGGAGGCTATTTCCTGTACTGAGGCTTAACGTACGTGCGAGGGTGTTTTCACCCTGCGTATGTACGTCGCCATAACGTCTCCGTATCCTTGGGATCGGGGCGTTACAGAAGGAGATGAATTTTTTTTTAAAATGAAATTGGAATTGAAAAAGGGAAGGAAGGAGAAGGATTTCTTTATAGAAAAGAGAAGAGAAGGTGATGATGGAATGGGTGGGGAGGAGGGGCTGCAGCACCTTGCAGTTGCAGGTAGCAGTGGCAGGGGAGCAGGTGGCTGGGTGCAAGGATGGGGAAAGTCAATGGGGAAGAAAAGAAAAGGAAGAAAAAGAAAGAAAATTAAAGAAAAGGAAAAAATAAGAAAAAAGAAAAGAAAATAGTATAAAATTTTTATTATTAAATAATTTATTTATTATAATTTCTGAAAGTACAAAGTAGGGGAGTAGAGAAGGAAAAGAAAGAAAAAAATCGTCGGTAAAAATATTATTATTTTAATAGGGCGAAAATTCGACTGTTTCAGAAACGTTCCAAAAATTCTCAAAAATAGAAAATATTATTCTAATATACTTGGTGAAATCAGATTCAAGAAATTCAATTTAATTTTCAAATTAAAAATCTTAAAACTTTTCAACGACATCTGCCGACACCAGGATCGGTGAAATTTTGATAAATTTAGAAAAATCCTAAAAAATATTTTTAAATATAAAAAAATTTTAAGAAGTATCGTGAAAGCTGTTTTTTAAAATTCAATCCCATTTGAAAACTAAAATTCGGGAATCAGTCAGCGATGCCGACCGACACCGGTTTTGGAGATTTTGCAGAAAATTCTGAAAATTTCAGAAAATCATGAAAAATATAAAATATTAGAAAACAGTGTCTGAAACTGAAATCGGTCAAATTGGACAACCAGAAAGGTCAAATCGGGCGGTATGCCGGTATCTTGTTCCCGGTCTAGGTCAGGGCTTACTCCAGGTCTTAGAATCCAGATCCGATACACAATAACATAAGTAATCACAACTTAAAAATAAATACTGGAAGAAAATTGAACAATACAGTCGAAAAAATCGGGACACGTATCTGGGTACGTATCCCGGAACGGGGTGCTACAGTGCATAGGAGTGAGGACAGTGAGCGGGGCACCGGGCTGATGCTGGCGTGGTCAGATCAGGGCTCGGGTAGGCTAGCTGGTTGAGCTCGAGATCCGATCAATGAGAGAACGAGGGCACAAGGTGGTGAGGAGGCCAACTGGCCTGTTGGTGCTCGGGCATTGGTTGGCGTTGATGCGGCTAGCGCTCGGGCCCAGGGCGTTGACGGTGAGGGCTGACGAGGAGACAAGGGCGAGAGGGGATGGGGGTTGCTGTCGCACGATGAGGGTGAGAGGGAGAGAAGAAACTGAAAAACACCTAGAGGGGGGGTGAATAGGTGTACTTGCTAATCTAAGAACTAAATGCGCTAAATGCGGAGGCTAATGCAAATTGTTGCAACACACTTAATACAACCAACAAGTGTAACCGAATTCCCCGTGAAGGGCTCTGTACTAACTCCTCTTGATTCCCCTTGAATTGGTTGAGGTGCTATGTGAAACTCTTGTTGATTAAGTACAAGTGAGGCACACACAAACAACCAAGCATATAAGATGATATATCAATATTAATATATGCAAGGCACAAATGCAAGCAATAAGATATGAATGAATGAATGATGCTTTGCACAAAATAAAGAGAGAGAGAGTTGAGAGATATTGGATCAAACGCAAACACAAGGATATGTTTCGAGGTTCGAGCTCCTAGCTCTACATCCCCGCCTACACCACCGTGTAGGATTTCCAATCCACTATAGGAGTACCGAACTCCTCTCTCAATGCCACCGAGGCAATACAACCACAATCCACCTCTACCGAAGAGGGATAAGGCCCGTAGCCAATACAAACACAATCACCTCTACCAAAGAGGGATCCAAACCAATACCACTCCGATCAACCTCTACCAAAGAGGGATACACAAAAGCAAGGAGGGTTTACAATCTTGGAGGCTTAACCTCAAACACTTCTCTTTTTCTCTCTTTTCCACAAAACAAAGATCCTAAATAGATTAGGATGGAAGATAGCTCAAGTGTGGAATCAAGGTGTTTTTGGAAACAAGCAACAAAGAAAAACTACTTGGAAAATCTCTTATAAATGATAGAAAATGAAAACCAATACAATATCCTAAAACCTAGTTCTCTTTGATTTTCCAAAAACCCAAAACAATAAAGATAAAATCTTTTTAGCACAAAAACTCTTTTCAAAACTTGTTTAAAACACTGAAGAAGTCAGGAATTTTTAGCTCTAAAAATCTTAGCCAAAATCCCAAAGAGTTGGGGTTTATATAGGCCAAAACAGAAACTAGCCGTTAGGCTGAGCTGGCATCCTGACAGGCTACCGGTCGACCGGCCCGGTCGACCGCCAACGGTCAGAAATGTGACCGTTGGGCAAACACGGTCGACCGGCACGGTCGACCCAAACAAACAGAGAGCAGAGCTCTCAGACCCGGTCGACCCTGACGGTCGACCGTCCCAGTGTCTGCCAAACGTGCACAGATCTGTGCACGTCGGTCGACCGACTCAGTCGACCGACTTTATCCCAAGTGGAGTAAGTCAGTTTAGTAGTCGACTGGTTGAAGCCTGGAACAGAAAACTGGGTCAGAAAAATAGTGTAAAATATTTTTCTAAAAATCTTTTAAGTCTTGTAAAAATACCCAAAAATAGTTTTATCATTTTGCATTGATATATAAACATGTGATAAAAAGTTTTGCTCAAATATCAATCAATATGAACTATTTTTGTGTCTTTATCATTTTTACCAAAAACCAAAACTTGTATTTTTATCAAACTTGATTTTTCAATACATGAATAGGAAAGTCAAAATAAGTTTGTATAAGAAGTTAAGCATGTATGTATAACTAGAATACATCTATTATACATATAAACCATGTAAACTTGTTTTGATCAATCATTCATGAAAACCAATTTCAAAACATGAAAACGTGTGTGTTTGTGCACTTGAGCATATCAACTATACTAAGCTTTACAAATGGATCTAAAACACACTATCTAAACTATAGATACCTAAGTCTTCTTGATGATCTTCATCTTCAAGTTGACTTGCTCCAAAACTCCATCCATGGGCAAGGCAATATGTGAGCTTGAAGTTTTGGCCCTGGAATCACCATGAAAAGCTTCTAAACACCTTTGTTGAAGCTAATCACCAACTAATATCTTACTAATGATCTGAAACTTAAAATCACAAGAATATTAGTAAACATAACTACATGAGTTAATCATCATCAAAACTAGGGTGGAAGGCCTTTGGGCCAACAATCTCCCCCTTTTTGATGATGACAAAACTCATGGAGTTATATATGCATGGATTAAAGTTAAGCTTCAAAGAAGCTCCCCCTTAACTCATGCATAAACAAATAAACAAAAGATATGCAATGAATGTACATAAACATGTATGCATCAACATGCATAAAACATATAAACATGTTCTAGAAGCTCTAGATACCAATTAAATTAATAAAACATTAACAAAAACACTAGATGCTCTAGATACCAATTAAACTTAATATATGCAAAAACATAAGTATGCATATAAAACACAATTATTCTCCCCCTTTTTGTCAATCATCAACAAAGGGGTAAACAATCAAAACAATAAAATGAGGGGTAAAAATCTTTCTCCCCCTTTTGTCAAATAAAACTATAAAAAAAATAATGTTCTCCCCCTTTTTGTCTAAAAACAAAAACAAGGTCAATAAGGGGTGACAATCAATTAGGATATCAATTTAAAATATGTCAATGAAGCATCTTGATACCAATTGAAAATAAATAAAGATCAATAAATGTTATATGCTATATACATTCATGAAGAGGAAGACGCTAAGTTAGCTTCCCTACACATATGCATTACATGAAGGAGGGATGTTAAGCCCTAATTCACATAACACACATTATGTAATGCATAAGAGGAGATGTGAAGCTCCCCCTACACACATGTACCACTTAAAGAAGAGATGTTAAGCTCCTCATTACTAGATACACTCAACATGAATTTATATGTAGAAGAGATGTTAAGCTCTCCTTGCATATAGTCAATACAAATCAAAACATTTGTATTTTACTTTAAACAAAATTTTTAGATACCAATTTAAAACATAAGACATCTTGATATCAAAAGAAGGTATTTTTCTTTTAAAAATATGATATCAATTTAAACCTTTTATTTATATATTTTTTATCATAAAGCAAGGGAGTGAAAGGCAAATACCAATTGAAATATGAAAAAACGAATTTTCTCCCCCTTTATGAAATACCAACAAAAACTATGCGTAGGCTTGTAATAAGATACCAATTGAAAACTAAATCAATTGAAATAAAGTTGAAGCTCAAGCTCTAGCATAAACAAAATTTGTGCTCAAGATATAGAAATATAATAGTACAAATAAAACAAATATATGTGTATGAAATAGAATGAGTACCAATCACTAATAGATGATACCAATTGAAAATATACATACACAATAATCATATGAGTATACAAAAAGATCAAAATGATACCAATTGAAAGAGTTTAATGATACCAATTGACATAACAATAAGTTCAAGTGTATACATCATATTACTATACCTCCCAATCATGGTTCAAGTTTTAAATGATTTTCATTTTAAAGCATACATGAACATGATCTCCCATCCATCCTCCCATAAAGGGTAGGGGTTTTCAAAAATAGATTTGAGAATTAAGCTTTGTTTGAAAAACTCTACCAAAATGAAGAATACTGTAACTAGTTAAATGGAAAATCTTTTAAACTAGTACGAAATCCTTCAAGTAAGGAATACAACAAAATAGTTTTCATAAAACACATGTAAATCACATAGCACTTAAAAACACTCAATATTCAATAAAGTCCATACATGCTCATGAAAACATACTCATGAGAAATATTTCAAAAGATGATGAGTGTATAAGTAATGTGTGACATGGCATTATGAAATTTCCAATTAAGCTCAAAATTCCTTGAAACAATGAAAGTCATCAAAATTATTTAATCTTCAAGGTATATGTATGTCTTATACAAACTAAAGCATACATACATATCCAAAACACAACGAGTCCACAAAATATATATGCATGAAGGCACGTGGCTCAAAAAGGATAAATATGTAAATCTAATAGTTTGGACAAGATAGACATATACATGAAGTTAAACAATTAAACACAAAATCAAGAAAAACTAAATTTTCACCAAAACAAATTTCATTTCAAGGTATATGTATGAATTGTCAACACAATAAGTATACATACATATCCCTAAACACAATTGAGTCCATATATAGATTTGCATGAAAGGCAAATGACTCAAAGGGTATACATGTATATCTTAAAGTTTGGCAAAATAAACATATACATGAAATGAAAAACTCATAAAACAAATCCAAAAATAGGAATACAAGTTTAAAATGTATGAATCATCAAAACTAGACTATACTAGCACATCTAATAGGTTCAAATAAGCAATCAAGCCCAAACAAATATAGATTTATTTGTGGCCCACTATATGTACGAATATATATCTAGTCTTAATGAAAACTAACATCTAAACATGTAATCAACACATGAAGCATAAAACACGATAAAAATCAACATGATAAACATAAACATGATTATTATGAATATCCACATGTTATTAGATTTATGATGTACATGATAGCTAGTCAAATACGAGAACACAAAATAATAATCCATATTAAACATGGGTGTCTCAAATACTATACATGTATGTCAAGAATCTAATTAACATGGCATTTTCATACTAATCACTAAACAATAAAACATGCTATGAAAGATAAACATGGAAAGCATGTAAATAAAAGGAGTTAGAATTCGATACCAAAACCAATGAGTGCACCGCTCTAGTTCTCCAAACACGTGGTGGTCATCTCCACCAAACCTTCCCTTGAAAGTGATGCATCCAATTGATTTCCATGAAGCTCGAAACGCATCCACTCCAAGGTACGGCAATTCTCACGTCATGTGAGAGCCCACACCTACATCAAAAATAATAGGAGGGGTGGTCTTTGGTACCCATACTCTTTTGGGTCCATGGGGGTTAGTACCTTCTCTAACCCAAACAAAATTCTTTGCTAAATTTGAAACATGTAATCTATCATAACAAAATTTAGTAAGGTGGCCCTTACGTCCACAATGTGTACAAGTGTGCACATGAGCATACTTGTGATGGGTGTGTCTGTGTGGAGCATGTGTATGCTGTGGAGGGTGTGCATGCATAAAGGATGGAACTTGTTTCTTCCGAACCAAGGTTTCTAAACGTGAGTGGTTCATGACACATTGGCTCATAGTGGAGCCCAAACAATCCATTTTCTTCTTCAACAAACAATATCATCATTAATCTTAGAAGAAGTGGAGCATGCAATGGGTGAAGTGTGTGATACTACCCTAGCATGGCAAACATGTGCATCAATCTTATTTTTCAAAACTTCATTTTTCTTTAAACAAATTTCTAAATCTTTAGAAATAGATGCAATTTTATTTTTAAAGAATCATTCTCTTTTAAAACAAAATTAATTTTTGAAGACAAGTTTTCATTTTTCTTTAAAACTTTTTCACAATCATTTTTATTTTTCAAAAAGTTATTTTCATTAAGTGCAAGATCAAGTTGAGATCTCAATGAATCCCTTTCATTAGAAATCTCCTCCTTTTCTTGCAAAACAACATCAAGTCTAGCAATCAAATTTTTATTATCATTGTTAAGGCCTAGACTTTTCTTTTTCAAAATTTTATACTTTTCAATCAATTTTTCACAAACAATAGATAGTTCTTCATTTAAGGCATGAGCATCATAATCATCACAAGAAGAACTAGCATACTCATTATCATCTAAGTGGGTTTCCGAGTGTACCTCAAGGGAGTCATTCCCTTGGATCGTATAGCATTGTTGTGACTCGAATTCTCCACTAGATTCCTCTTCTTGTTGGATTTGCACTTGAAGCTTGGAGGTGTTGGTGGTTGTTGTCAACAAATTCCACACTGCAAAGGCGGAATCAATGTTAGAAACACGTATAAGATAATCTTTAGATAATGTGCTTCTAATGGCCTCTAGGGCTTGTGCATTGGCCCTTATATGCTTGCTATCACTAAGGTAGGATTCCTTGGTAATGGTAAGGTAAAGCTTATGTCCTAGGGTTTGTAAATAAACGGACATCTTAATCTTCCAAACAATGATGTTGGAAGGGTCAAAGCTAGGTGGGTCATGTAGTCCATGGTAAACTATATGAGTGTGCAAACAAGCAAATGCAAACAAATAGATTAGCAACAAAATGGATCTCACTCCTAGGATGTTAAGCCTAAGTATCAGGAGCACTAGGTCTGATACCAATTGAAAAACACCTAGAGGGGGGTGAATAGGTGTACTTGCTAATCTAAAAACTAAATGCGCTAAATGCGGAGGCTAATGCAAATTATTGCAACACACTTAATACAACCAACAAGTGTAGCCGAATTCCCCGTGAAGGGCTCTGGACTAACTCCTCTTGATTCCCCTTGAATGGGTTGAGGTGCTATGTGAAGCTCTTGTTGATTAAGTACAAGTGAGGCACACACAAACAACCAAGCATATAAGATGATATATCAATATGAATATATGCAAGGCACAAATGCAAGCAATAAGATATGAATGAATGAATGATGCTTTGCACAAAATAAAGAGAGAGAGAGAGAGTTGAGAGATATTGGATCAAACGCAAACACAAGGATATGTTTCGAGGTTCGAGCCCCTAGCTCTACATCCCCGCCTACACCACCGTGTAAGATTTCCAATCCACTATAGGAGTACCGAACTCCTCTCTCAATGCCACCGAGGCAATACAACCACAATCCACCTCTACCGAAGAGGGATAAGGCCCGTAGCCAATACAAACACAATCATCTCTACCAAAGAGGGATCCAAACCAATACCACTCCGATCAACCTCTACCAAAGAGGGATACACAAAAGCAAGGAGGGTTTACAATCTTGGAGGCTTAACCTCAAACACTTCTCTTTTTCTCTCTTTTCCACAAAACAAAGATCCTAAATAGATTAGGATGGAAGATAGCTCAAGTGTGGAATCAAGTTGTTTTTGGAAACAAGCAATAAAGAAAAACTACTTGGGAAATCTCTTGTAAATGATAGAAAATGAAAACCAATACAATATCCCAAAACCTAGTTCTCTTTGATTTTTCAAAAACCCAAAACAATAAAGATGAAATCTTTTTAGCACCAAAACTCTTTTCAAAACTTGTTTAAAACACTGAAGAAGTCAGGAATTTTTAGCTCTAAAAATCTTAGCCAAAATCCCAAAGAGTTGGGGTTTATATAGGCCAAAACAGAAACTAGTCGTTAGGCTGAGCTGGTAGCCTGACAGGCTACCGGTCGACCGGCCCGGTCGACCGCCAACGGTCAGAAATGTGACCGTTGGGCAAACACGGTCGACCGGCACGGTCGACCCAAACAAACAGAGAGTAGAGCTCTCAGACCCGATCGACCCTGACGGTCGACCGTCCCAGTGTCTGCCAAACGTGCACAGATCTGTGCACGTCGGTCGACCGACCCGGTCGACCGACTTCATCCCAAGTCGACTAAGTTTAGTAGTCGACTGGTTGAAGCCTGGAACAGAAAACTGGGTCAGAAAAATAGTGTAAAATATTTTTCTAAAAATCTTTTAAGTCTTGTAAAAATACCCAAAATAGTTTTATCATTTTGCATTGATATATAAACATGTGATAAAAAGTTTTGCTCAAATATCAATCAATATGAACTATTTTTGTGTCTTTATCATTTTTACCAAAAATCAAAACTTGTATTTTTATCAAACTTGATTTTTCAATACATGAATAGGAAAGTCAAAATAAGTTTGTATAAGAAGTTAAGCATGTATGTATAACTAGAATATATCTATTATATATATAAACCATGTAAACTTGTTTTGATCAATCATTCATGAAAACCAATTCTAAAACATGAAAACGTGTGTGTTTGTGCACTTGAGCATATCAACTATACTAAGCTTTACAAATGGATCTAAAACATACTATCTAAACTATGGATACCTAAGTCTTCTTGATGATCTTCATCTTCAAGTTGACTTGCTCCAAAACTCCATCCATGAGCTAGGCAATGTGTGATCTTGAAGGTTTGGCCTTGGAATCACCATGAAAAGCTTCTAAACACCTTTGTTGAAGCTAATCACCAACTAATATCTTGCTAATGATCTGAAACTTAAAATCACAAGAATATTAGTAAATATAACTACATGAGTTAATCATCATCAAAACTAGGGTGGAAGGCCTTTGGGCCAACAGAAACCTAAAGGGAGCAGGAGAGAAAGAGATGAGAGAGGGATGAGATTGTACTTTTTTTGGGCTTTTCTTATAAAAGGGAGGGGATAAATACAACTAGGATTTTACGCTCTTAATTGGGTTATCTAAGGCTTCACACTCCTAATTAGGTTTCTAAGGTTTGACACTTCTAAAGGTTCTAAGATTTCACACTTTTAAAGGGTCTAGATTAAGAAATCTAGATTTCACTCAAATTTGAGAAAATTTCAAAGGCTTTATTCAATAGATTATTTTTAGCAGAACACATAAGGGCTTCTTTTATAGACAATACAAAACTTGATTTTCAAATTACATTCGATGTGGTATTAAAATAAAAGCAAAGTAAAATAAACTTAAAATCTATAATAAACAAAAATACAAGTACATCTCTTGTTCTATCTTCAATCGAGCCAAATAAATGTTGTACGCTTTCTTCTCCTTTGACACACGTGACATGTCATCGGTGTCTTCAACTGGATGTTTGCATCATATACACAAAATATGAAAGCTGCGCATGAAAGCTACTAGCAGTTTCGAGAATGCTATTGCTACGATTTATAAGTATACAACAAGCGTTTCATTGTGTCTCATGGGAGTTTCTTTCCTCCGCTATAGGACGATTTTCTTTCCCCACTTGGGCTATGATGTAAGACCAAGCGCCTTTCTCCAAAAAAAGAATCACTTCATTGTATCATATTTATCAAGCCATCCATGAGCACGTGATGGCTCGCTTCTGCATAGCACCTGCCTTGCATCGGGCCATTGCTCTTAAGAGGCAGGAATCTCTTCTTCTTACTAGTCTGACAACCTTAATGGTGGGGATCTCTTCACCGAAGCCACCGCGAGTGCCTTTCGGTAATCTCGATGTCTACAACCTTGTTAGGGAACACCTTCCTTGACTCCCTTCCCACTTTGCGTGTCACCGCACTGCACTCCTGCCCATCACTACTTCCCCTCATTAGTTATTCTCGACTTTAGATCACTTCATTTCACAATTCTAACTAGCTCCAAACTTATGATTCGATCTACATCTCTCACGATTCTGGCTCGCAACCCTCCTACCTTGGCCACCTGTAATTATTGCAATTATGACTCCCGATCTTCTGTTCTCGGTTCTTTTCGAGAAATCATCCATCTCGCGATTCCAACTGACAGTCTACTCCACCTTCGTTGTCCCATTTGCTTTCCAGCGTTCTTCGTAGTTCTGTCATTAGCTCTTCCCCTCTTCATCGAGAGCACTGCTTTACTTGTCAACTCTACTTTGGTTGCTAATTCATTTATCTTCCGACATTTCTTCTTACTACATGGATGCCACAGTCTCCTTTTTTTCGTTCGACGAATTCACACTTTCTTTTTTTAATGTTTGTGTCACGTTATGTAAAAGAGACTCTCTCGAGATTTCCATGTCCACCTCACTACATATGATGAAAGTGTCTCTCCGGGTTCAAAGTTTTACTTGCTACACAAGAAAGAGACTCAGCCTAAAATCATCTCTTACAATAAGCGCTTTCATTCTCGATCAAGAATCCATCTCTCCAATAGATGCTTTATCATCAATTTTACATCAAGGACACATTTGTTTCCCGTGATTAGCTCTTAAGTGATAAAATGCAATTACAACAAATCACTTACAGTGTTTGTTTGAGGCCGTAAGTCATAAAATGCACTTGCAGCCCACTTGCAGCCTAAACAGTTAATTTTGTAGTCCTCCAAATTTCACTTACTGCCCACTTGCAGCACAAAAATAATTAATTTTGTGATAATACAAATTTGTATTGCAGACAATTAATTGTAATTATATTTATATTTTTTTTATTATTAGATTAATCTTCTTATATTATATGAAATCTTTTTTAATTATTAGATTAAATTTTTTTATTAATTATTCTAATAATTTTCATTATTAGAATCTTTTCTATTAGTAGATTAGTAATATTTAATATAAATTAATATTATTTTATTATTAAATTATATTTTTTAAATTTTGGAACCTAATATTTTTAGTTATTAAAATTAATAATATTTAATATTAGATTACAATATTAAATATTTTTTTAATAATTAATATTAGATTACTATTAGTAATTTAGTAATCTAATATTTTTAATCATTTTTTAATATTAATATTTATTTTTAATTTTTAATATTTTTAATATTTACTGATGTATAATTTATTTTAAATACTTAATATTTTAATTTATACATTTTTTTATTATTTTACTATTTTTAAAATTTAATATGTTTAAATCACCAGCTAGTTCGTTTTATGGTCAACTTTTTCACTTACGACTTACACATTACCAACCAAATACCATAAAGCACAATACCCTTCCACTTATAATTTTACATTACCAACCAAGCACCGTAAAACTTATTTGCATGAAACTCACTTAAAACTGTGAAAGAGTTTACCACTTACGACTTACGATTTACAGCTACTTACAGCAGTCAAACAAGCCCCAAGTGTAGATTTCTTCTTCAGAAGATACTTTGTATCATCCGGCATTTCCTTCCAATCAAGGAAGGAAATCCACTTGCTGCACCCTTGCAAGAGCAAGATAAAATTTTTCTCCAGCAAAATATTCAAAAAACTATATGATTTTTCAGATGGATTTTCCTAGTAAAAATTAAGGCAATTAGCATCTGATATGGCACGTTTGTAAATGGAGCAGCCAGCACACAATTTAGGTTCTAAATCCTTAGAATTTTCATTGTTTAGAGAGTGATTTTGGGACAATGTTTTGGCCAGTTGCAATCATATATATGAGCAAGGATTTCATATCTCATCCATGTAGAAGAGGCAGCTAAACATAATAGTTTGTCCAATATAATACAACTATTATTGAATAATACAGTCTCTTTCTCCACTCCTTCCAAAACAACTGACATAGCTTCGACAAGCAAGCAAATGGTATTCAATGATTATTAGAGATCCCTTGCACTTCTTCCTACCTAAAACTTGCTTCCAAAATTGCAAAAATTGCAAGTAGATAAGATACCCATCACTATCAACAACCATTTTCCCCTTAAAATTACATCACCCCCACCAATATCCCCAACAAGAATCCTTCACTCAATGGCTCCCATCTTCTTCCTCCTCCTCCCTCTTCTTCTCTCCCTCACAACAATTCAAAACACAGACGCAACAGCAGCAGCAAGCTTTCCTCTGTCGACGAGCGGGCGATGGATCGTGGACGGGGCGGGGCGGCGGGTGAAGCTGGCGTGCGTGAACTGGGCGGCCCACATGGAGGCCGGCGTGGCGGAGGGGCTGGGGAAGCAACCCCTCGACGTGATCTCGAAGAAGGTCAGGTCCATGGGGTTCAACTGCGTCAGGCTCACCTGGCCCACCGATCTCGTCGTGAACGCCTCTTTCGCCTCCCTCACGGTCCGGCAGTCGTTCCTCCAGCTGGGGTTGCTGGAGTCTGCGGCGGCCGTCGGGGTTAACAATCCGCAGATGCTGGATCTCACCCTCGTCCAAGCTTTCCAGGTTACCACTGCACCTAGAAATTTATTTAATTAATTGATTTATTGATTGTTGTTGTCGTCTTCTTTTTCTTCTTGCATCCAATTGGGGACTGACTTCGTCCACACTTCTATATAATGGGGCCCCCACCATAACTTGTATACGACAATGATAAATTATATTTGTCTGTGAACTAATACTTATACATATATATTAGTATACCAGTTGTCGGTAAAAAATCTATCGATCGGTGAGGAGGAGGGGGAGAGATAGAATGAGGGGAGAGCTGGGAGAGGAAGAAGGAGGGGATGACGCTACTCTCTCTTACTTATGAGGACGGGCAGACAAAGTTTCTATATGAGTCACAGGAGAAAACCTCCTTCAGTCGGTTTTGAATATATAGATGGGCAATTTTTACCAAAAAAACCTATTTCTTATAAATTATGTCAAACATTGACCTTTTCTAAACTTTATTCCAAAAACCGACGTCTGGCACACCACGTAGGTGCCATGTGGTGCCCGCGCTGTCGAAGGTTTTTTCTTAACTTTTTTGAATGTATATTTCTTTGTCCAGGGTTACCAACCGGTTCTTTTTTTGGATTGTCCATGGTTGGCAATCCCAGATAAACAAATTTGAATTTTTTTAGCTTTTTCTTTGTCTGGACAAAGTTGAAATCACCTAGAGGGGGGTGAATAGGTGATGGCTATATGTAAATGGCACAAATGCGGAATTTAAAAATTCTACTTGACAAATTTGCTCAAATAAAAGACTTGCAATAAATGAAGCAATCAATAGTGCAAGAATTAAAGAGTTTAGAGTTTAGAGAAATTTGAGTAAACGCAAACACGCAGATATGTTTCCGAGGTTCGAGCCACGCTCTACGTCCCCGCCTTCACACTTGAAGGATTTCCACTATTGAAGATCCCACTGGATCACCAATACAAGGACACACTTGTCCTATCTCTCGTGATGCCGCAACACCACCCGGAGCACACTAGCTCGCTTGAGGCCGATGCCTCTACAACTTCACTCAAGAAGAAAATGATCACACTTGATCAAAAATTCGCTCACTTGCACAATCCTAGAACCAATATGTAGATGGGGAATTATTGGATTGTGTAGTGCAAAAGTTAGAGAGAAGTAGAGGTAAAGACTTCAAATGGGTGTCTAGAAATTTAGGGCTTTTGGAGAGAAATCTTTTCTAAATGAAAGCCTTTTGAAAACTTGTAAATCTTTTGAAAATCTCTTGTAAAAATGTTCTCTATATTTTGTAAATTCTTGTTTAGTCATGTTGAAGTGACCCACTATATATAGGGGTTGAAAAACTAGGTAAAACAGTAAGAGAGATTCGTTGGGGTGAGATCCCAACAAAATCTGTCAGAAAAATAGAGCTGTTGGAGTCTGTCAGAATTTCTGACAGAAGCCGGTCGACCGGGCCGGTCGACTGCCAACGGTAATATTTTTGACCGTTAGGGGACTACGGTCGACCGTCCCGGTCGACCCGAACAAACAGAGAGCACTGTAAGTGCTCCGGTCGACCCGAGCGGTCGGCCGACGGACACACATGCACAGTGTGTACGTCGGTCGACCCGGGCGGTCGACCGGTTCCTGTTAGTTCTGAAAAATCAGAACTTCCAGAAACCTGAAACCTGGGTTTTGGATTTTGGTCTAGGGTTTGAATGTTTTGGACCTTGTAAAACATAGAGTATGAGCATATGTCATAACTCTATCATGTTAAAACATTTTGATAAATACCCTTTTGATAAAAGCTTGTTTTGTCCAAAAATTGTTTTTCCAAAAATATTGTTTTTCCAAAACTTAAAGTTTCTAAAAAACTTATTTCCAAAAACATGTTAACTTTGAATCTAGATTGGAAATAGAATTTGAAACTCTTTTTGAAGTCATGAACCAAAGTAAGGTGTGTGTGTGTAAGTGGTAATCCCATAACTCTACTTCTAACATCTAGGTTTTGACAAAATATCTAAAATAAAGATCAAAATACAAATCTTAGAATTTCTTCATAGTCTTGATCTTGACTTGGTCTTTTCTTCAAAAACGTGTTCCCGAAGCTTTCTAATGTGCTAGCTTAGGAACGCAAATCTTTATGCGACGTCCAAACTTGTGAGTCTTAATAGTGGAGCCGTCAAATCAACCTGTTTAACCTGAAATACTTTTAAACAAAGTTGTTAAATACATAACTAAATATGGTTTGTTATCATCAAAATATTCTACGGGATATTGGGCGACAGAATGAAGAGCAAGTTTTTGTCATTAGGTAATTGTAGTAGAGTGGTGAGTGCTCCTGCCTGTCACGTGGGTGACCTAGGTCGATCCCTAGCAATGATGACCTTTTTTACAAAATAAAAAAAGTGCAAAAAAACCTAACCTGTTGGATTCGAACCAGCAACTCTGAGGATTGCCAACTACAATCTACTTTACAAACTAAAATAAGGTTAGATTGATGCAAAACACTGATGGATAAAATAGAAAAAAGATAAAAAAAATATTAAAATATCTTCGTTCGGGGTTGGCGACCTCGGACAAAGACACTTGGGCCAAAAAAAAATCCAAAGTGTGCTTTGGACGGGGTTGACTTATGGGAATGAATAAAGAAGAAGAGGGATAATTAAGAAGAAACACTAAGAAATCTCAACCTAGAATTTGTAACACAAAAAATTATTGGGACTCTCCCTAGAGCATTTCACCTAAAAATATACTGGCTACACAAAACCTTAAGCAAATATTTTTTATTAATCATCAACTCAGAATCTCTAAAACAATTTTTATCTTTTATAGGTTTACATCACATGAGAACTCTCACCATAATCAATGTGAAAATAAGATAAAATCAACTAACTCCACATACCAACAATAACAAAGTAAAAATAAGATAAACCAACTACATAGCTAACTAAAATAAATTAAAGATAAAATAAATCAACTACATAACCAACTAAAATAAACTAAGGTAAAATAAATCAACCAAAATAAACTTAGATAAAATGACCCAACCAACTAAAACAACTGATTCCAAAAAATTTGGATCCGAACAGAACTGATCTCCTCTCAAACTGCGCCGAACCGATCGTTCAATTCGGCGCGATGCTATGGTTAGCCGAACCGTATGCTCACCCCTAAGTAAACCTTTCAATTCTAAAAGAGTTGCTTGAACTTACCAACCTAGAAAACCAGCGATAAATCCACTATATTGGGAACTGAGGTTAGTAATAAGAATTCTCCTCATTCATGATTTAGTAATTTGCAAATCTGGATCTATCTGAGCAATATCTCAGCAGAGAATTTTTACCTTCAAGAAATATTTGTTGATAGTCATATCACATTGTTTGATGTTGCTTAGCTGATTTTCAATGAGTTAAAGCCGCACATCATTTGCTCTTGAGAAGAGCTTTGCGAAAGCCTTCATGCCATCTTCAGGTTGTTGACTTTGATGGAAATATAAGTTAAGACTCTTTCATATTCCATTTGTCTCTTCAGCTTCTCAAGACATTTTGAATTTAACTACAAACTCTTCGTGTTCCAGATACATTAGACAATATTCTTCATGCAATAATCAAACACTTCGTATTTTGTGATGTAATTAAGGTGATGAACCTAATCTATTTATGATGCATGAATGTATTTAATTTTGTTGATTTTCATATTTATTTTTAGGTCATATATAAAGGCCATCTAAATAGTTTTCTTCATCAAGTTGAATCAATAGAAACTCTTCTCTCTTCCTAGTATACTTTCGTAGCCTTATTTGCATAATATTTGGCATCAAGAGTACGCACCCCTCTTGTCTTTGATTTTTTGCATTCTCGTTTTCTAATCAAAGCGGTATCAAAGCCTGGTTAAGAGAGTACCATGGCTCCCAATAACAATATGTTGCAGCTTCAGCTTTCTCGTTTCATCGGTAAGAATAACAACCAATGGAGCATTCAAATGAAAATGTTGTACCAGTCTCAAGAACTTTGATGCATAGTCGAAAGCGGATTTACAGAACTAATTGATGTGGCAAATCTCACCCCACAACAACTTTAAGAATCGAAGGAGAATCGCTAGAAGGATAAGATTGCATTATTTTTCATCTATCAAGCGGTGGATGAGGTCATATTCGAGAGACTCTTGATGATGACTTTGGCGAAAGAAGCATGGGACACACTTCACTCTTCATACAAGGGAGATGACAACTAAAGATGGTAAGGATACAAACTCTTAGTATCGAATTTGATATACTCAAAATGAAGGACTTTGAATCCATTAAAGATTATTTCAATTGGGTTATTTTTATTGTTAATCAATTAAAAGTGAATGGGAAGAAAATGGAAGATCAAAGAATCATTGAGAAGATTCTACGAAGTTTGAGTCTAAAATTTGAATCTATCGTAGTGGCCATTGAAGAATCGAAGGATTTGTCTATACTATCTGTAGAGAGTTTATTGAGATCACACTCCAATCCCATGAACTCCAATTGAAGCAATATGATTTTACTCCTCTTGAGTAAGCCTTCCAAGCACATGTGTCTTTTCGAGGTGGCTCCAGAAGGAGAGGAATAGGTTTTAAACGTGAAAGTGGAAAAAGTCCTGTCGTAGGTAGAGGCGACGGCGGCCGACATTAAGCAAGTGATGAAGCTCATGCATCTTTTTTTTTTTCTTACAGAGAAAGAGGAAGATCTTTTTTTTAGAATGCCCAATATTTTTATTGTCAAAAATATGTCTACACTATTAAATTTTGTATGAAGAAAATTGAAGATGAGAAGAAGAAAGAATTACGCTTCATACACGAAGGAGAAAAGAAAAGTGAGGATGATACTCTCTTTCTCGCATGTAATGTTGAAGAAATTGCACACGATGAAGTGTGGTACATCAACAACAGATGTAGCAATTAAATGATTGGAAACAAGAAGGTATTCGTGGACCTTGATGAATCTATTACAAGCGAAGTCTGGACCGTAATGACTAGAGACTTTTCATGAAAGAAAAGAATGATATTCTTGTGCAAATCAAGAAAGGAGTAAATCACATTTCTAGTATTTTCTATGTTTTCAGATTCAAGCATAATCTTCTTAGTGTCGGCTAACTTCTACTTTGAGGATTTTATGTTCATTTCAATGAAGATATGTGCGGATCAAAGACAAGCACGATGCCCTTATTACAAAGGTGAAATTTACACACAGTAAGATATTTTCTTTGAAGCTTAATTCTTAAATTGATTCATGCATGCATACTACTATCCAAGGCCAATCAAGGCTATGACATTTTTGTTTCGGGTATTTAAGTTTCAAGACCCTTTCTTATATGTGTAGCAAGAACATTGTTAAAGATATACCGCCTATTGAACTTGAAGAGAAAGTATATGAAAAATGTTCACTTGGCAAGCATCACAGAAATTCTTTCCTTGGTTGGAAGATCATGGAGAGCATCACATTCTTTAAAACTTGTACATTCGGATCTTTGTGGTCCAATGCACACAACTTCAATTGGTTGTAATCAATATTTCCTCCATTTATTGATGATTATAGTAGAAAGACATGGACTTTTTTCTCAAAAAAATCAGAAGTTTATGAATATTTTAAAAGTTTCAAGGCTTTTGTTGAAAGGGAAAGTGGCTTTCTGTTGAAGACTCTACGTACTGATCGTGGAGATGAATATGTTGGTTGTAAATTTGAAACTTTCTTGAAGGAAAATGGCATGCAGTATGAACTCACTACTGGATATACTTCTCAACAAAACGACGTTGCCGAGAGGAAAAATCGAATAACTATGGAATCGGCTCGAAGTATATTGAAGGCAAAAGGTATTCCAAATGATTTTTGAGCTGAATTTGTGGCATGTGCTATCTATCTTTTAAACCCAACGTCATCAAAATTTTAAGATTAAACTCCTTAATAAGTTGGAGTGGACATAAACCAAGCGTGACACATTTGAGAGTTTTCATCAGAATTGCTTACTCCGATATTCTAGATGAGAGAAAGAAGAAGTTGAATGACAAATCTGAAAAGTGCATCTTCGTGGGATATAGTAAACACTTCAAGGCATATAAACTATATAATCCCAACATAAAGAAGCTTGTTACTAGTATGGATGTAAAGTTTAATAAAGAAGAAGCTTGGAATTGGAGTACACATGACCCAAAAAGCAAATCTGTTTGTGTGGACTTTGAAAAAGAAAAACAAATTCAGCATGATGATAAAGAGGTACACACTCTACCTTATTCTCCTCGTTTTTCTCCATCTTTGTCTTCACCACCCTCGTCTTTGCCATCTACGTCTTCACCGACAAATTTAAGTACGCTTCTCTGAAAAACAAAGAGCCTAAGAAAGATTTATGAAAATTTAAGAAACAATTTGAATGAAGATTTGGTGAATTTTGCTTTATTCGCTGATGTAGATCTGATTTTTATTTTTTTAAGATGCTTCAAAAGAAGAGAAGTGGAAGAATGCTATGAATCAAGAAATTGATGTCATCCAAAGAATAAAATATGAAAGCTTGTGGAAATTTCAAGAGGGAAAAAGGTTATAGATGTGAAGTGGGTCCATAAGATCAAGCTGAATTCACAAGGTGAAGTGGACAAATACAAGACTCGTTTAGTGGTTAAAGGTTACAAATAAAAATTTAGTATTGATTACCAAGAAGTATTTTTCCTAGTTGCTCGTTTTGAAATCATAAGAATTGTGCTCCCTTAGTCGGCATAAAGAGGATGAAAGTTTATCAATTGAATGTCAAATCAACATTTTTGAATAATTTTTTAGAAGAAGAGATTTATGTAAATCAACCATCTGGTTATGTGAAGAAAGGTGCAGAAAATAAGGTGTATCATTTGAAAAAAAAAACATTATACGGACTCAAGCAAGCACCGAGAGTATGATATAGTCGCATCGATAAATACTTTATGAAGAATGGTTTAAAAAGTGTCCTTTTGAACATACTATCTACATCAAAGAAGGTGATCAAGGTAAAATCTTGATGATTTGGTTATATGTTAATGATCTCATTTTTACCTAAAATTCTACAAGCATGTGTGATGAATTTAAGAGGACTTTGATGTGTGAATTCGAGATGACCAATATGAGTCTACTTTCTTTCTTAGAATTGAAGTCAAGCAGTAAGAAGATGGTATATTTATTTTACAAAAGAAGCATACAAATGATATTTTGAAAAAATTTAAAATAAAAGGTGCTACACCTCTATGCACTCCGATGGAGCTTGGTTTGAAGCTTGACAAATCGGAAAATGAAAAAAGTGTTGATAGAATTTTTAATTGAAGTCTTGTTGGTAGTCTATCGAAGTCTTGTTGGTAGTCTTATGTACTTGACTGCAACAAGACCGGATCTTATGTTTGCTGTAAGCATGCATCATCGATTCATGTAATCACCAAAGAAAAGCCATTGGGAAGTAGGGAAAAGAGTTCTAAGGTATTTTTGTGGAACCATAAATGAAGACATATACATTATAAAAGAGTGAAAGATTCAAGTTTGATTGGCTATTGTGATAGTAATTGGGCGGAAGTACTGATGATTACAGAAGCACTTTCGGTTATTCTTTTCATATTGGTTTAGGTGCAATCTCATGGAGCATCTAAGAAACAAAGTATTGTTGCGCTTTCTACAGCGAAAGCAGAGTATATTTTATTGGCATTTGTTTTTTGTCAAGCACTCTGGATCAGGTGGATCTTGAGTGAACTCAAGCATGAACAAGTTGAAAGAACTACATGTTTTGTGATAATAGTTTAGCTATTTCTCTTACAAAGAATCTTGTTTTTCATGACAAAAGCATAAACATAAGGATCAAGTATCCTCGTGACTTAGTAAAAGATGGTGAGATCAATGTCATGCATTACAAAACACAAGAGCAACTTGCTGACATCTTTGCAAAACTTTGAAGTATATATGATGTTTTTAAGAAGATAAAGAAAAAACCTGGCATAGTACTAATCTAGCTTAAGGGAGGCTGTTGGAAATATAATCTAGACTCCATATTTCGTTTATCTTTTCAGCTTCTCAAGACACATTAAATCTAACTATAAACTCTTTATGTTTCAGATATATTGGACAATATTCTTCATGCAATGAACAAACACTTTGTATTTTGTGATACAGACAAAGGGATGAACCAAATCTATTTATGATGTATGAATGTATTTAATTTTGTTAATTTTCATATTTATCTTTAGGCCTTATATAAAGGCCATGTAACTAGTTGTTCTCTTCCTAGTATACCTTTGTAGCCTCATTTGCATAATATTTGGCATCAAGAGTACACCCCCTCTTGTACTTTAATTGTTTGCACTCCTGTTTCATAATCAGACTTCGCATGTACTCTAAGAGATCTTCCACTACAGTTGTCTTTAGCTTGAACATAGCCTTGCCAGCTTTGATCTTCTTAGGGTCTCACCTGCTTCCTGGGGGTATTCTAGTCTCTCCACTGGCATTGACCTCCCTGAGGTCTTGGTTTTGTAAATAGGGCTCGATGCAGGTCTTCTAGTAGCTGTAAGTATGGCCGTGGAGCTTCTTGATTGCCCGGTTATGTTGTGATTTCAGGGGAGGATGCCCTCACGACGAGATTGACTGGGGTGACACAACGGAAATAAATTACATGATCTACTAAGACAATATGAAGAAGAGAAGAAGATATTCTAAAGTAGATAGAAAGCCAACAAACAATATAATGTGATTCCACCGATTAAACAGATCGTGTGTATGTCCACAGGAGAAGGGAGAGATATTTTATTAAAACTTTAGAGGAGTACAATAAGAATTACTTACACCTCACGTTGAGAAGATTATAAGCTCTTGATGATCGCCAAGAATAGTGAACCCTTGCAGGTAAGCTTCTCTTACGAATCTCTCACCTAGATGAATTACACGCTTAAGAATTACAAATTCATTAGATTCTCTTTAAATACATTGAAGGCCACCCCTAAGGGGTTATTTATAGGCCATAGAACTTTCTTAGTCCTAAACAAATTCCATCAATACAAACAATCACCACCTCAGAATAAAGAAAACTCGAATCCAACTCGGACTCAAAACAGATCCAAAAAAGAAAACTGCTAGACCTGAAATCAGTCGACTAAGTCAGGGCATTAGTCGACTAATACATAGTATTAGTCGACTAGTCCTAAATCCTAGTCGACTACTCTGATAAATCCTGAGAACCCCAACTCTCTGTTGGCCAAATTTAGTCGACTACACAATATATTAGTCGACTAATCAAGGTGATTAGTCGACTATATCTTATATTATCGACTACTCCTGTGCACAGATTCTTGTACACGTCCGTTCTTTGATCTTCGAGTTTTCATCTACTTGCACGATGTATTCATGTTATAATCCTAATAATCTCCTCCTTAACTTGAATAAGTCCAAGTCCGAGAATAGCCACCATGCTCCATGTGCTCGCATCCACACACAATTGAATAAGCTTGATTTCATCTCCATCTCACTCTTTCTCCATAACCCCCTCACGGGGTTCACAATTTAATTAGGTCGAATAAGTTCAGGCCCAATTTGAACTTTATTACCCAACGATTTCCTTAATCTACACAAGATCTATGAGAATTTGCTTCACCATATGAGTAAAAATCTGGACTACCTCGTTGTGCGCCTAGTCCTAATCTGTTTTCGGGATATAACTGAACATCCAACCTCGAAACCATCATAGTCTCTGATTGTTCCACAACCGCTGCTTTCGAAGCTGAGGATAACCGCAATCCATCAATTGTAACTTCTGAATTTTGCAACATATACACATTACCAACATCTTCTGCCTGAAACTTCACATGAGCCTCTTAGGTGACTTCCATAAGATCACCTTCAGAACTGAAACTGAACCCTTTCCTTTGTAGGGTTCCAAGAGAGATGAGATTGTACCTTGATTCGGGAACATAACGAAATCCTTGAAGAGTAGCGATGCATCCATCATGAGACCGAAACTGGATTGTTCCTTCGCCAATCACCTTGCTTGTAACAGAATTCCGCATAAAGACTTCTCCTTGAACTGAAGTGTATGAAGAGAACATCTTCCTATTGGAATTGATATGCTGTGAATATCCAGAGTCAATAATCTATCTATCTTTGTTAGCAAATGATGTGTCTATAATAGATAGAACATCATATTGTTCTTTATCTTCTCCAATCAATTCAGTGACATTAGCATTTGGTTGTTTCTTCTTTTAAAGCCAACAATCAGCTCTAATGTGCCACTTCTTGTAATAATAATTGCACGTCAAATTACTATGTTTTGAGTTACTCGTGAAACTTTCATTATTACTCTTCTCCCTTGAATAATGAACTTACTCAAAATCATCATGATGAGACTCACCCGTCAATTGTGTGTTAATTTTGTCCTTATTGAGCAGATGCGCTTTGACTTCATTGACCTTAATTGTTGACTTGCCTCCATAAATGATAGTTTCCCTAAAGATTTTATATGAAGAAGGTAAAGAACACAGTAATAAAAGTGCTTGATTCTCATCTTCTATCTTAACCTCTATTTTATCTAAATCATTAATAATAGAGAAATTTTACAATGTGAGACAGATAGATGTTCCTTCATGCATGCAGAGAAGAAAGAGACGTTGCTTTAAAATCAACCAATTCGCCAACGACTTTTTCATATAGTGGTCTTGAAGTCGCTCCCATAACGAGGATTTGTTTTCTCCATAAAAAACTTAGCAACCACTTCGTCCGTCAAGTAAAGCTGAATAGCCATCAAAGCTTTTTAATCCAATTCTTGCCAAGTTTCTATCTTCATGTCTTGAGGCTTTTTCTCTCTTCCGAGTAGTGCTTTCTTCAATCTGTTCTTGGTAAGGATGCCATTCATCCTAATCTACCATCTGCTGAAATTGATGATGCCATCGAACTTTTAAATATCGAACTTAATCACAAATATCATCAAATTGACCTTGCTCTGATACTAATTATTGAAAAATAATCTGTATGCTCTCATATCACTTGTGATTTCAGGGGAGAATGCCCCCACGACCGGATTGCCTGGGGCGGCGCAATAAAAACAAACCACATAATCTACTAAGGTAACATGAAGAAGTGAAGAAGAAGATATTTCAAAGTAGATAGAAAGCCAACAAACAATGTAACGTGATTCCACAGATCAAACAGATCGTGTACGTCCACGGGAGAAGGGAAAAAAGTTTATTAAACTCTAGGGAGTACAATATGAATTACTTACACCTCACGCTAAGAAGATTACAAGCCCTTGATGTTCGTCAACGACAATGAACCCTTGTGGTTAAGCTTCTCTCATGAATCTCTCACCTACATGAATTATACTTTTAGGAATTATAAATTCATTAGATTCTCTTGAAATATATTGAAGGTCACTCCTAAGGGGTTATTTATAGACCATAAAACTATCCTAGTCCTAAATAAACTCCATCAATACGAACAATCCCCACATCAGAATAAAGAAAACTCGAATCCAATTCGGATTCAAAACAGATTCAGAAAGAAAACTATCAGATCTGACATTAGTCGACTAGGCCAGGGCATTAGTTGACTAAAACATAGTATTAGTCGAATAATCCCAAATCCTAGTCGACTACTCTGACAAATCCAGAGAACCCCAACTCTCTGTTGGCCAAAGCTAGCCGACTACACAATGTATTAGTCAAGTGATTAGTCGGCTATACGCTACATTAGTCGACTACTCCTGTGCACAGATTCTTGTACACGTCCGTTCTTTGATCTTCGAGTTTTCATTTATCTTCACGACGTATTCACGTCATAATCCTAACAGGTTGTGTTCGCCAAATCCGTGAAGTAGTATGCTTCCTTGAGCTTATTCACGCAAGCCTGGTCCCTGATCGACCAGCTTTACTGTCCCGATCTGCGCACAAATTTATTCACGAACAATGACACAAGAACGCTGATGCAAAAGAGCCACTAATTCTTGAGAAATGTGTGGTGGCTTATTAAAAATGGAATGTGGACACAATAATATAAAGTAGATTCACTAACTTAATTTGAATACATACATTCTCTCTTTAGAAGTACTCTTTATTTTACCACTCCACCCACACAACTCCAACACACTACACTTTATATGCTTGATTTTTTGCTTGTGATTGATTTGATTAGAATGAAGAACTCTTCTTATTTATACTAGTTTCTAGTTAATCACGACCGCTCATTTTAGTGCATCATGTTCATGCCATACATGCTTTACACCAACCTAACCTATCTCTTAGGTTTTTTTTTTTCCTGACTTTTAATCTCCACATTTTACATGACCTCCATTTAGAAGGTTATTAGTTGATGATGATGTTTAACAGGCCCTCTGCCATCGCAAGAGATGTATTTTCTATGCCAACTCCTCTCTCTTGAATTGCAGTTGTTACATATATTGAAGTTGTTTGAAGTTATCTCAGAAAATAACCTTCAGAAATTGTTCAACAGGCTGTGGTGTCGAATCTAGCCAGCAACGACATAATGGTTATACTGGACAATCAGATAACAAAGCCAGGCTGGTGCTGCAGCAAGCTTGACGGCAATGGCTTCTTTGGAGATAAGTACTTCGACCCGGATGAATGGCTAAAAGGGCTAACAGTGATGGCAACACTGTTCAACGCCTCGTCTAATGTGGTTGGCATGAGCCTCAGGAACGAGCTCCGCGGGCCTAATCAGACTCTCAGCGACTGGTACAGGTATGATCTTTAATAATCGAAGAACACTATATAGTTACTTAATCAATGAATGGAGAAATTTTCATCCTTCATTCTGTAAAACATCATAGGTACATGCAAAGGGGAGCAGAGGCAGTGCACGCAGCAAACCAGAATGTGCTTGTTGTACTTTCAGGTCTAGATTATGATAAAAATCTCAGCTTCCTCCTTGTAAAGCAGGTCGAATTAACATTCAAAGGGAAGCTCGTATTTGAGCTGCATTGGTACGGGTTCTCAGATGGCGGTGACTGGCAGAACGGAGATATCAACAAAGTATGTGCAAGCGTAGTTCGTAGTTTTAAACTACAGGGAGGTTTTCTGCTCGATCAAGGTTGGCCTTTGTTTCTTTCGGAGTTTGGATTGGATATAAGGGGGACCAGTGTCTCTGACAACAGATTCATGAGCTGTTTCGCAAGCGTAGCGGCTGAACTGGATCTAGACTGGGCTATATGGGCATTGCAAGGGAGCTACTATCTCAGAGAGGGGCAGCTCAGTTTCGATGAGACCTACGGTGTCCTGAGCTGGGACTGGTGTAAGCCCAGGAACTCAGATTTTCTCCAGAGGATTTCAGCTCTTCAATCTTCCTTCCGAGGTACAAAAATTTAGTAAACTTTACTGAATTTACGTTTCAGGCGATCATTTTAACTTCTTATTTTGCTTATAACTCAGGCCCGGGACTTCCAAATGTTGCATCGTACAATATCATTTTCCATCCGCTCTCAGGACACTGCGTCCTAAAGAAATCTTCGACCAGTCTTCCTGAGCTTGGTTCTTGTGCTGAATCAGAAGCCTGGAACTACACATCGGATAGTAAGATCGTACTGAAGGATACCGATTTCTGTTTGCAAGCCGAAGGCATGGGGAAGCAGGCAAAGCTTGGAGAGCAGTGCAGCGAGTCGAATTCAAAGTGGGAGCTTATATCCGACTCCAAGATGCAGCTGTCATTGCAACTGCCCAACAATGGAAGCAAAGTGTGCTTGGATATCGGTGAGAATGGTACTCTGGTGACGAATTTATGCGAGTGTCAGAGCCAAGAAGGGCCTTGTGATCCTCAGAGGCAATGGTTCAAGATTATCAAGAGCACTAGAGATGTAATCGGCAAACACTCACATTTGTGCTTACTTTCAGAAGGGTCAGAGTCTCTTCAAAACTTGCGGCAAATCCTGTAAATAAATATCCCTTCAATATCTCTATCAATATCCTCTTGATATAAGGATATTTGAGAAATTAGAGCATATGTTCGATTGAATTACCTGTAACAAGAAATTATAAAGGAAGAACAGTCAATGAAGAAATCATACTGTCAACCGTCATCTCAATATAAACTTGAAGTCCAAGAGATTCTATTGATGGCCACCAAATCACAGGGTCATGCTTGTTTCATGAAATAACCTTTCCTGATTGAAAACGCAAAGGAAATTTCATTCTATAGATAATAGCTTCTTCAGAGGGTAAAGACTAGTTTCTCGACAATTTGTAATCTACTGTCAGGAGTAAAATATAATGAAAGAATTAACAGGTAGTGTTATTTCCGTTAATGGTATTTTTTTTTTTCTGAGGTACAAGTATTGTTATGCTGATCTAGTGCATCTTCATTTTGACTGGATGCAAGACACATATTTTAGCATTCGCCATTGAGATCCTCCCATCAGACACATATATGATCTATGAAGATAAGTTCAGAGACAAACTGACCCAAAATGAAAAGTTACAGTAGAAATGCATTGTTATGGGGGGTTCGGTTCATGTGTGTGAGCCACACACATATCAATCAAGCGTTAACACCTGTATTGATCCTCTTATAATATTAATATGTTATATGTGTGAGCATCACATACATATTATAAGAGATTATAAGAGTTTCAAGTCACGTGTCAACGCGGAATTAGCCCTCTTATTGTATGGGTGCCCACTTTTCTTACTGCTGGGGTCCACTTCTAACATTAATTTTGTCAGCATATATACTTCTTTCATGTAGCTTATCTACCTATTTATATGTGATTATGCATGGTTATTGAAACAATCGGGCTCTCTTTTCTGACACTGTTCACGCTACAACAATTAAAGGCAGTGGGCCAACAGTTGGCTTTGTATCTACAGTTGCAATAAATATATATGGTATTCCTACAGTTTTTCTGTAGAGTAGCAGCAGAAATGTTCATAATTTTACTTTTGTTATCTATATGAAAAATAATTGACTACCACTGTATATGTCTATTGTGGCAATATGATAATTGGCACAACAAATTAGTTGCCAATGTCCATTTTGTTCTCCAGAAATTTTGTTTAATATGCTGTAGGGTGACAATTGGGCCGCCGTGCTCGGCTCGGCCCACCCTGCCGACAGGCGGGCAGCCCAGCGCTGAAACTCAGGCATGGCCCAAGGCCCGGGTGCCCCGGCCACACCCTGGCCAGCCCGTGCTGGCCCGCCATTTATTAAAAGAATAAAAAAACTTTAAAAACTTTAAAAAAAAACTTTAAAAAACTTAAAAAATCTATAAAAAATCTTTAAAAAATCTTTGAAATTTTCAAAAATTACTTTTTCAAGTTGTAAAAAAAATTAACAAAGAATATTACAAGGCGTGAAATGAAAATATATATTTTTATTACTGATCCAATAAAATAGATAATTGATACAAATACAATTAAAGTATAAATCAAATTTTTTTCAATTTTATCATTAATACATAATAAAAAATATAAGTCTTCATTCATTTTCTCAGGAGTCTCTGGAGAATCTTCGATGAGATCGTCAATTGTTTTATTTTGACTTCTCTTTTCCGCATCCAGTCAATCCTTCCCACATATTGTCATCTCGATCGCATTCAATGCTAGACGGTATATCATATCAGTCAGCACTCGACCACTTGTACTAAAAGTAGACTCCGGCGCTACTGCACACTCCGAAACTACTCGAATTGGCCATTTACAAACTACGTCCGGATTAAAAATAAATTATTATGTAATAACTGATCTTGAGGGACTGTTATGTAAAAATTCAAACATTATAAAATCTCATCATGGGCGCAGGGACCCGGGGCTGCCGTTTCCTAGATTTTAGGGTTTAGTTTTTTTTTTAGGTTTAATTATTGTTTTTCTTTGACAACGTTCTCAATGGATATTTTTTTAGGATTATTTTATGAACTGTATTTTTGGTCGCATCTCTCATTATCAGTGAGCCGGCAGAGCACTTTTTTTTATTATTTCTTTTCTCATTTGAAAAACTGTGTGCATTGCAACTGTGATGAGAATTTTTTTTTATTATATATTTTAGATTATTGTAAGCATGAAGACTCTGCTGTGTGAATTGTGGCGGTGCTGAGAGAACGACACGTGTATCTCTAACGTTCGACATGCAGATTTCATGCAAGGAGAGTTACGTAGGGACTGGTTTTCTGGAACAATGCCCGAGAATCTGATAATCTCTGTGTGGACAAAGCCTGGAAATTATTCTGTTATTTATTTATTGTAATTAGTAGATTAAATTATACTGATGCTTTATTTATTTATTAGATTATTATTGTGTTAATAGCTTTGTCATGAGTGGCTAAATTTATTTCAAGTATCTAGGTGATGAACCTACGCTAGATTAGATGTTCATGTGAACCAATTTCGATAGTTTGTTTAGGGCCTCACGCACACATCAATTATTTTAAATCTATTAGAGAATTAAATTATAAAATAGTCAGGTATTTGAGAGGTTATTTATTTTAAATTAATAATTTGTGCTTAGAATTCTATCATTTTTTTGCTTTTAATTTAATTAGTTTAATTCTACTCTCTTTGACGGATTATTCAATGAAGACTAATGACTTGTGCTTAGATCAGACATTTTGAAATTATTGTCATTTATAACTAATGATTTGATGATCGTCAAGCTAGTAGTAGAGAGACCGAGATTAACCACATGATACTAGTTTAGGAGATTCAATCCTAGGTTCTTGATTTCTTGGATTAGCACATAGTTTAGAACAAACCTTCAAACTTTTTACCAATTCGTATAAGAAGTGTTGAAATCATAAGACTGTCTGTCCCTATGGATCGACCCTCAATTGCTTCAACGGTCAACCGTGCACTTGCGGTATTTAAAACAGTGGAGAGAAATATCCCATTAGGACTCCGAGTAGGGGTCAATCTCACAACGGAGTATTTCGACTGCCTGTACGCTAATCGAAAAGGGGCCCATAGGCGGGTGCTCGTGTTGCCATCTCTGAGTAGGGGACAATCCCATCAGGGTAGTGCAAATTTTAAACTCTGAATGGGAAAATTCCATTAGCGAAGCTGGATTCATAGTCATCTCTAAGTGAAGGTAATCTCTTTAGCGAAGCAGCGAACTTGGTAGGACTCCAAGAGGAGGTAATCCCAGCAGCAGAGTGAGCTGAAATGATCAGGGGTACTATGTAATTTTACTTGATGATTAAAATCGAATACATGAAATTTAATTGAAATACATGGGGTGTTATTGGTGGAGGGACTCCCATTTCTCTATTAGAGGGATTGGATCACTCAATAGCCTTCTACTGGGTGATCATGTGTTGGAGTTGGGTAGGAGGCAGATTGCTCGATTGCCCTGCATCCGAGGTTGCCCTTGGGTGAGAACGTACTCTTGGAGGAAACCTTTGGGGATAAATTCTTCCATGTACTTTTGGAGGGTTCTGCAATGGATGATCTTGTGCCTCTTACTGTCATTAAAAAAAAAAAAAACAATATTCTTCCACTCTGGGGAGAATAGAGTCGTATCGGATAGGCTTTGGGCGCTTAACCCATGATTGGTCCTTGATAGAGTTGAAGACTTCGTTAATGGGGAGCCTCAACAGAGTGAGGTGTTGTTCCATCTTGAAGGCTTGAAGTGGATACGGTGAGAGCACCGATAACGCCTGACTTTTGTAGGCGGGTTGTCCCCTGATTCGAGTTATTGACACTGATTGGAACTTTGTACTGCGACTTCAACTTCTCTCTGTCATTATTGTAGTTGAGAGACTTGTTGTTGAGCTCTTCATCACTTCATCCAACTGGATGTAAGGTCGGGCTTGGGACAAGACCTCACTCATTCGAGTGATGTCATGCTTCAGCATGTATTTGTATAGATGGTAAGAGATCTGCAGTCTGTTGATGAATGCGAGTGCAGAGACATCTTCATCACAGTTGGGAACCTTGACAAGCTGAATCTGAAAGTAACCGATGTATAATTTGATGCTATCGTCTTGTCTCATTTTGACGGTGAGGATGTGGTGGTTGTTCTTCTTGACCTCCCAGCGAGCGGCATATTGGATGAGAAATATGTTGGTTATCTCCTCAAAATTGTAGAGGGAATGTGATGGTAGGGAATAAAACCAATAAAACCAATCAAAGCACACCTTTCAGACTGGATGAAAAGATCAGGTACATGAGCGAATCGTTGCGGGATTAGACCACTATCTTGTCTCGAAAATGTCTAATGTGCTGGACTAAGTCGCTAGTTTCGTAGTAGTAGTTAAAGATTAGAGTCGTGAAGTTCTTCAAGAACTCTCACTCCAAGATTGTTTAGGAGAGAAGAGAATCGGAGACTTTGACAGTGGCTGGCTTTGGTCCGCTAGGGACTTGTAAGTTCGCTTTCTCGATCCGCCTTTAGACCAGCTCGTCGAGGGTTCAAATGTCAGGGAACTCCTCGACCTTTTTCTGATTCTGGCCGTGCTAAACTCTTATTCGGAAATGAGGTGAATCAGTTTCATTGTCAGAATAGTCTTCGTGCAGAGAAAAAGTCGATCTGCACCGCCTCAGGTTCGTGATTGGCTTATTGACCCGAGTCTCTCTGATTTCAGGTTCATCTTTCGACACGCCTGGACTTGAGTTTTTGGGAGGGTGATGGTCTGCTCTGGAAGTTGATTCTCTGTAGAAGTTTGTGAAGACACATCAAGCCTTAAAATTATAGTTTTGTTGGGACATGCTAATTTTCCTCCACAAATTAAGTCTAAACGTGTTTGGTGGTCAATTGGGGGCAGCTCTGAAAATTAATCCTCTGAAAGCAGAGCCCTGTCACTTTACTTTGACAACCGAAGGGTCCTCTAATCAATTATTTTGTACTGGGCAGGCAATTCCCAATTGTCTTGATTAGGCCATTATTTATTAAGTGGGGGCTTGTATTCTTTATTAAACGACTATGTACGTGTCAGAAGAAATCAGAGCTGCTCACTATTGACCACCAACACTTCTTTTTAGGCTTATTTTGTGTAGTAAAATTAGCATTAACAAACAAAACTACAATTTTAAGACTTGATGTGATTTTCACAAGAACAATTCTCAGCAGCTCAAAATTGACCAGGTAAAACGCTAAAGAAAAAAGAAGGTAGAAAAATAAGAGCAGACAATATATATATATATATATATATATATATATATATATATATAGGAATGTAATTTTAAGACCAACTCCATCCACTTTTAGCTGTACAGAAATTTCAACTTTATATGAATTTTTGGTTGAATCATTTTGTATGTCATAGCTTGTCAGGAGCTAAAAATAACTGTGCACGCTGAAGGTAATTTTTCATTAGCCGTACACGAATTTGCTCTCCAGACCCAGATAGTCAAAAGAGTAGGATACAGAAATTTGTATAAAACATGTAATTCAAGAGAGGAGTAGGGGTTCGTCGGCGAGGAGGAGGGGTAGGGTGGCCAATGAGGCAGGTGGACCCGCGTCGACCCGCCCAGCCCCGCCCCGCACTGTGCGACTCGTTGGAGTCGCACAGTGCGGGTCACGGGTCAACCCGCACCCGCCCCGTTTAGGGGCGGGTCCGAACGGGTTGACCCGTCCCGTTTACACGGGACGAATTCGATTCGTCCGTGACGAATCACGGGACGAATCGGGTCGGGGAATATTTCCCCGACCCCCCTTCTTTTTTTTTTTTTTTTAGTCCAATATTTTTATAATAACGTTAGAGAGGAAAATTACTCTGCGCCCCCTATATTAGAAATTAATTTTTTTTTAAACCCTAAACGGCTCAAAAAAGAGCCGTTGGGGTGAAAAAAGAGGGCGCCACGTGGCACCCTCTTTTTTCACCCCAACGGCTCAAAAATGAGCCGTTGGCCCATTAAAAAAAAAAAATTACTCCTAACCTCTAATCCTCTGTAAATACCCTCCACCCTCATTCATTTTCATCTCACTTCACCTCAACCCTCTCTCTTCTATTATAAATCACTCTTATTCTCTTACAATTACAAATCTCTACCAACTTCCAGTCTAGTCTAATGGAGCCCAACTGGAGTACTGGCGGTTCCTCATCCGAAGTCGGTGGTAGCTCTTCATCAACACACAATCCTTCAGCTGCCGCACCTTACATCGATGTTGGCGGTAACTCATCGTCAACATATACCGCTTACCCACCATACAACTATGCTCCACCAACATCCGCATTTGCTCCCTATCACAGTTCGTCAAGCTATGCAATTGACTACAGTGGTTTTGCACCATATACACATGCTGCATATGCCAGTGATAGTGATACAGGTCGGCATTCTATTTCCTTCCCTCCTCAATATTCCTCATATTCTTAACTTTTAATGTCAACATCACCAATGCACGCACAATCTCTGGCTCCTTTTTTTACTGAAACACAACAACAATACGATACACAACCAACACAGTATGATACTATAGTTCTAAAAACACAACAATCAACTAGCACAAGCACAAGCACAACCACTAAAGTAAGAGCCAAAACTTCTGCAGTGTGGAACCATTTCGAAGAAAAAGTTGTTGAAGGTAGAAGAAGGCAGAATGTAAGTACTGTCATCAACTATTTGATCATAAAGAAGGATACGGTACAGGTGTTCTTAATAAACACTATGAAAAAAAGCATGCTAAAAGTCACGGTTTACCACCACAATAAGCACAAATATTAGCTGATTCAGGCACACTCTCCACTTGAAGATATAAGCCTGAAGTAAATAAACATAAGTTAGCTGAATTTATTGTTCGAGCAGAACTTTCATTTTCTTTTACTGAATCAGATGCATTAGTTGATTATCTTAAATCTGTTTTTGCTCCTGATTATAAGAGAATTAGCAGACAAACTATAACTAGAAAAATTGAAGATTTATTTGTAAATAGAAAAAATATTTTGAAGGCTCTTTTTACTAGTGATGCTAGAAAAATTTCATTAACATCCGATATATGGGAAGCTCTTAATCTTATTCATTATTTATGTGTTACTGCTCACTTTATTGATGATAACTGGATTTTACAAAAACGTATTTTATCATTTTCTAAATTTTCTGAGAAACATTCTGCTACAAATGTAGCAAATTTAATTTTTCTTACTTGTAGAAATTATGGTATAGAAAATAAAATATTTTCTATTTCTTTTGATAATGCAAGTGAAAATACTGCTTCAATAAGACAATTGAAAATGGTATTAGATCCAATTTTAAACGGTAAACTTTTTCATGTTAGATGTGTTTGCCATATATTGAATTTATGTGTACAAGATGGTCTAAAAATCTTAGACAAATATATTTATAAAGTTAAAAAATTATTTTACATATAAAACACAGTGGACCTAGGAGACAATCTTTTAAAAGTTATTGCCGACAATGTGGACTAAAGGAAAAACTACTCCAAGCAGATGTGAAGACTCGTTGGAATTCAAGCTACTATGTGATTAAAGATTGCCTTCCTTTCAAACAAGCAATTCAATTTTTTACAATAAATGAATATTCATCTCTTTATATTAGCGATGAAGAGTGGAAATTATATGAAAATTTTTGTACTTTTCTAGAAAAATTTGACACTGCCACAAAAGCACTTTCAGGTACGTATTATCCCACATGTAACTTAGTTTTTTATAATCTTAATGAAATTGCTCAAGTATTTACTGCATATAGAGATGACGACAGTCTTGAAGAGGCTATACATGATATGGAAGAAAAATTTTGAAAATATTTTGAAAATATGCCTTTTTTATTTTACTTAGCTGCAATTATGGATCCTAAAATTAAAATAGATAATTTAAAACTTTTATTATCCAATTTTGTTTTATGTTTAAATTATGAGCAAGATATAGATAAATTACTTTTAGAAATTAGATCTCTTTTAGAAGAAATGTACTCATTATACAGAGATGAGTTATTTCCCCCTTCTTCTTCTGAATTTAGGGCACGTACACTATCACAAACTTCTTCTAGTAGTCTAGGTAAAAAATTATCTAAATTTAAAAGTATACTTTCCTCTAATACTAGAAAGAAACACTCTTTAGGAGCAGGTTCATTTGATGAACTTAATTTATATTTGAACACAATGCCTGCTGAAATAAATGAAAACGATGATGAACCATGGGAAACATTTGATGTTTTGTCATGGTGGAAAGAACAGAGAAAACAATTTCCTGTTCTTTCTACCATGGCCCGAGATATACTGACACCTCCGGCCTCTACAATAGCGTCCGAGAGCGCATTTTCTGCAGGTGGTAGAGTTTTGACACCCTGAAGGAGCAGGCTGACGCCGAAACACTTGGAGATGGCTGTTTGCTTAAAGGACTGGTTCGATGCAGAAAGACGCACATAAGAAAAAACCACTCTAGATGAAGAATTTGAACAGGACGATGATGACGAGTAGAGAACAACCAGAGTTTTTATGTACATTGTATAAGATGAGCACCAGAGTTTTGTTATGTATGTTATACGAGATGAGTTTTATGTACATTATATATGTGATGAGCAGATTGGTGTATGATTTTTTCATATTAATAAAATAATTTGCCTTACAAAAAACTTGTAATTAGTGAATATCAATTATATATTTTTTATAATTTTAGAAATTTTTAAAAAAAATTTCCTCTTTTTTTTCCTATTTTTTTCCTAATTTCTTTATAACTTTAAATTTTAAAATTTAAGAATTATCGAATTAAAAAAATTTAAAAATTGCCGAGACGGGTCCAACCCGTCTCGACGAATCCGGTAACGAATCGGGTCAGGAGACCCAATTCGTTACCCGGGTTTTCAACCCGTCCCGTATAACCCGTGACGACCCGTCTCGTCATGGATTCGTTGGCCAGACGGGACGAATCAACCCGATTCGTCCCGTTGGCCACCCCTGAGGAGGGGAGGTGACGACGGAGCTAAAGGGGGTGGTCAGAGATATTTTGAGAATATTTTAAAAAATTAATATGTACTTTAATTACACTAATAGTCAATGCTTTGTATGCCAATATCGATGCTTATCCTTTCCTCCTATTTATACCCTTGAATTGCTTGTCGTCACACGTCAACTGGCCAAGCTTCTCCTCTCTCCCCAAATCAGCCATGAGCGTTGCCTTATCCCTTCTTCATGCTTCCCTCGTGCTGTTCTTGCTCTTTCTCCAACCCCTCCTCCATCCCACAACAGCGTTCCCCCTTTCGACCTCCGGCCGATGGATCGTCGACGAGACTGGGCGGCGGGTGAAGCTGGCATGCGTCAACTGGCCGTCCCATCTGAAGCCCATGCTCGCGGAGGGGCTCAACAAGAGGCCACTGGACAGCATCTCGAAGGCCATATCCTCCATGGGGTTCAACTGTGTCAGGTTCACTTGGCCGCTGTACCTCGTCACCGATGCATCCTTGGCGCAGGTCACGGTCCGTCAGTCGTTTCAGAGGCTTGGCCTCGATGCCGCCATTGGGGGGATTCAAGCGAACAACCCTTGGGTCTTGGATCAAACTCTCATTCAAGCATACAAGGTGAGCTGAAACTTAATCATGTTGATGTGTGCTTGCTGCTTGTGGTTTTCAAGCATCAACATAAATAGTTCTTGATGACAAGTTTCATAGTCATGTGTTGTTGTCGTTGCTGTTGCTTTTTGAAAAAAAACGTGTTGGGGACGATTACCACCGTGATTCCGATCTCGACGAGCCACAAGATCAACGCCGAGCACACAAGATAGATAACACATACTCAAGAAGAAGACACTATGATTTTTATGAAGTTCAATCGAATTTCAGCCTATTCTACAGAGCACAGATGCAAGAGATCACTGTAAGATATAAAATACAAGGATTACAAAAAAGAACACTGATCTCTCTAGCCTTTCCCTCTCCCTCTCATAACACTCTCTCACATCCATCCATCTCTCATTCTCACACAATGAAAAGAGCCAAGTCCACCTCTTATATTCCAAAGAGATCCTTATACGAGGGATTCGGTACATGGTAGCCCACACCACTTACACTTCCTAATAAATATGAAATCCAAAGAGTCATACGGTAAACGAAGAATCATACACTGAACACGAGCACAATTCCAACAAAACAGAACTAAAGAGCCCAGTTAGATATTATTAGAACAAGCTGAGAAAATTACATGAAAGAAAACACAAGAAATTAAAGTCCCCTCAAGCAAGTAAGAAAGAGAGACGGAAGGGGAAAAAAGAGAGAGGGTCCCCATCCAAATAAAAAAAAAAGGAACAGTGCAACTCTAGATAAAATCTTTACACCAGAAATAGAAGTCCGAGTTGTGTTGCTGTTGCTTGATTTGGACATCACAAACTTGGTTTTATTGCGACGAGGAAAATAATAAGAAAATTGGGGGAAGTTCCATTATGCTTTGATTAGAGGTAATGACAGGTGACAGGTTCATGCATGGAATATTCAATTGGATGTTTGACCAGAAAGATGGTAAATTTTGATTATAGGTCAGTGACAGGTGACAGGTACATGCATGGAATATTCAATTTGACGTTTGAACAGAAAGATGGTAAAATTTCAATTGATTGGCTATATATATAGTTAGTTTCTGGTCACCCAAAACATGGAATCCAGAAATAATGTGAAGTTGTATATATCCTTTACTCAAGAACTGTTTTTTCTTTTGTTTTTTCTTGCTGTGATATTTTACAATAAGTGTGCCGTTCTTAGTTAATAAAAATAAATAAATAATAGAGAAAACCAAAATGAATAAATTTTAGCAAACAAAATGATTTGGCTAATAGTCATTAATAGCATAGTGCTTCAGTTTTGAGTTTATATTTACATAAAATGCAACTATATATTTCATGAGTACACACAAAACCGTTTGCAATATCTAATTTTTATCTTATCTTTATATAAAATATGTCTTTATAAATGAAAATTTTGATTAAAATATTTCTTGTTGTTGGTGTGTTATGGAAAACTTGCTTTACTTACCAGGAAACACAGAAAGTAGAAGAAATTGGATTTCTTTTCTGTTATGATTCTGAAAATTAATAGACTTTTCTCCCTTAAATTAGGAACAGGGAATGAGAGTCATCTACCTTATACAAATAAAAGTATAATAGAATCCCAGTTAAAAAGAAACACCGTAGAGTTTAAGGTACCAATTATTGAGAATCTCCCTATAATTCTTCATCTTGTAATACAAATACTCTGAAAAATCACTGGCTACCATTAGGAAATAGATGAAAGTCTGACAAAATTTATAGACAAGGAAAAATGTTCCTGAAAAAAAGTAGCGTGAAAGCCAATTTTCCTGGAAGTCAAACAGAGTAAAATGTGGTTAAACATGGCCCTGGATCATTGCCGACACCTCCACTGAATCAAGAAAATATAAAAAGGAGTGTGGAAACAAATTTTCCAGGAAAGCCAAGCTACAAAGTCACTGGGAGAGTGAAATGTCGTTAAAGCAAGGAAAGAATAACTTTTTTGTTATGTCATTTTCGTGATCTATTTGTTTCCCAGAAAATTAGTGTGTGTTTGACAGTAAATCAGCCCAACTGATTTTTATCGCTGGACTATGACAGTTTTTCTCTCTAAAAACGTTCAGAAAACAATTTCTGATATTGTCAGTTTTTTAATTTATATTTTCGGCTTCCAATGAACTGATAACATATAAACTTGCAGGCCGTGGTTTCAAACTTGGGGGACAACAAGATAATGGTGATACTCGACAATCACATAAGCAAGCCAGGATGGTGCTGCAGCAACGACGACAACAACGGTTTCTTCTGGGACGACCACTTCATCGTCGAGCACTGGACCGCTGGCCTCAATCAGATGGCCACCATCTTCAACGGCGTCCCCAACGTCGTCGCCATGAGCCTGAGGAACGAGCTCAGAGGCGACAAGGCGAATGTCGCGGACTGGTACACCTACATGCGGAAGGGGGCGGAGGCGGTCCACAAGGCGAACCCGAACGTTCTGGTGATACTCGGCGGCCTCAACTTCGACACGGACCTCAGTTTCTTGTCAAATCGGAACGCCGAGCTGACTTTCAGCAACAAGCTTGTCCACGAGGTGCACTGGTACGGATTCACTGATAGCCGAACCTGGGAATGGAATGCGAACGATGCCTGCGGCTCCATCACGTACAGCGTGATGTGCAGGGCGGGGTTCCTGTTGCGGCAGGGGCTGCCGCTGTTTATGAGCGAGTGGGGCGTGGATCAGAGCGGAGGAAACACGATCGACAATCGCTATCTGGGTTGCGTGATGGCGGCCATGGCTGAGCTGGACCTTGACTGGAGCCTCTGGGCTTTGCAGGGGAGCTATTATCTCAGAGAAGGCAGTGTCGACATCGAGGAGGTGTACGGTGTTTTGAACTACGATTGGTCGAAACCGAGAAATTCAAGTTTCTTACAGAGGATTGCTTCTCTACAACACGCGTTCCAAGGTCCCGGACTTAATGCTCCAGTTTACACAGTACTCTTCCATCCTGCAACTGGGCGGTGCATTGTGCAGGATGACGGGAATGCGCCGCTGCGGTTAGGCCCCTGCAACAGGACGAAAGCCTGGAGCTACACCGCCGAGCAAGCGATCCAGCTCGTAGGAACGAACTTGTGCTTGAGCGAATCAGGTGAAGGGCAGCGGGTGAAGCTAGGAAACTGTAACGGCGAGGATTCGAGAATGAAGTGGGATCTGATATCGGACTCGAAGATGCACGTCTCGTCTCAGTCTGCGAAGGTCAATCTATGCCTGGACGTTGCCGACGGTGGAACTCTGATAACAAATCAATGCAGGTGCCTTAGCGAAGATCAGAATTGTGATCCTGGAGGTCAGTGGTTCAAGATGGTTCCCAGCACTAAACCACTGCAGCGCACGCGGTAGCATTTGAGAGGATGTTGAGAGTATAAAGCAAGTAATAATTGATGGGAAATGAAATCAAATAAATTACAATTAGAGTTACGAAGTAAATGCAAAAGCAAACCTGAAACTAATTCCCTTCGTCAATAAAGTTAAGTAAAATCTATAATATATTTACTAAGAGAGATTTGTGAGGTTATTAATACATGTATTTATTACACGTGAAACATCTTTGTATACAATCTTATATAAGGGGTTATATATTAGTGTTGTAAAGAAAGAAAGAAAAGAAGAAAAACAAGAAAAAAAGTAAAGTGTTGCAGAGCTCCTCATTTTGTGCAAAGTATTAGTTTGGGTGAGTTTATTCGAGTGGATGTACTAAAATGGTAGCAATCCAGTACTCAAGAGCGTTTGGAGTTAGCAAACATCCAACGTCTCTTCTCTTGCCAATCTCCTGGTCCAATAATTGATATCAGAGCCATTTCAATCTTTTCTTCATAGCCTCCACCAACAATCTCGTCAATCTACAAGTACCCAAGTTATCGAAGGATAACTATGAGAGTTGGTCAATTTAGATGAAAGCTCTATTTGTTTCTCAAGAATTGTTGAAGCTAATCATTGATGGGTTCACAGAACTCACACCGGAGGTAGAAGCGCCTACACTGCCGAAGAGAAGAAGGCTCTTAGAGAGTAATGAAAGAAAGATAGTAAGGCTCGTTTTCTACTCTATCAAGAGTTGGGCGAGTCTACCTTCGAGAGAGTTGACAAAGCAATGACAAACAAAGAGGCGTGAGAAATTCTTTCTACATTCTACAAAGGAGTCGAGCGGGTAAAGCAAATTTGTTTCCAAACTCTGAGGGGTGATCTTGAAGTTGCCCACTAAAAGATGAAGAAAATATCTCCGACTATTATCTCGATTAATAGTAATCATTAATAAATTGAGGAGAAATAGAGAAAAGATGGAGGATATTCGAGTCATGGAGAAGTTGTTCAGATCCCTCACACCAAAGTTTAAACACGTGGTGACGGTGGCAATTGAGGAGTCGAAGAATCTGGAAGAGATCTCAATAGAAGAGCTTTTGGGATCTCTCTAAGTTCATGAGCAACACATATAAAAGAAGACTAGTTCCATAATTTTCGAACAAGCATTAGAGTCAAAGCTGACTATAAGTGATCGATGATCATACAGTAGAGGTAGCGGTCGAGGCAGAGGCAGGGAATATGGTCCCCAACAAAGAGCCACTCAAAATCAAGTGGAGGTCCAAAGTTTCAAAAGTCGAGAACGAAGCAATCAGGGACGTGGAAACAACAAGAATGTCCAATGCCATAATTATCATAAATTTGGACACTATATCTCGGATTGCTTGCACAGAACTGACAATCTTACCAATCTCGTCGAAATAACAAATGATGTAGATAATGACTCTACTCTTCTTAATGCTCATGATGATTCAAGTGTTCAAAATGATGTTTGGTATCTTGACTCGGACGCTAGCAACCACATGTACGAGAAGAAAGAACATTTAATGGAACTCGCAAAAGTGTGAGCTTGGGGGACTCTTAAAAACTCCCCATTGAAGGAAAAAGAAAGATCAAAATCTACCAAAAGGATGATAAGCTTAAATATATTTCTGACGTTTATTATAACATGAATAGTAATATTCTAAACATCGGTCAATTACTCGAAAAGGATTACAAAATACATATGGAGAACAATCATATTTGATTGAAAAATATAAAAGGAGGCCTCATTGCTTGTGTAAAGATGACAAGGAACCACATGTTTTCCTTGTATCTAAACACAAAAATTGAGAAGTGTTTTCAAGAACCCATAGAGAATGAGTCATGAAGGTGGCATTTTCGCTTCGGTCATCTAAACTGCAATAGCCTGAAGCTACTATCTACAGCCGACATGGTATAAGGCTTACCAACAATCGATCCACCGATTCATACTTGTAAAGTTTGCATATTGGTGAGAAAGCACGACTTCCTTTTCCTAGTGAAAAGTCAAGGAGAGCGGGCCACCATTGCAACTTGTTCACAATGACATCTGCGAACCAATAGATCCAATCTCTTTAAGAGGTAATATAAAATAATATTTTATTACCTTCATGTATGATTTTAGTAGAAGTTGTCGGTGTACATTCTTAAAGAAAAATCTTCTGCCTTTACTATCTTTAAGCATTTTAAAGTCCTTGTTGAAGTAAAGAGTAGCCACAAGCTAATAACTCTCCAATCTTATCGAGGTGGTGAGTACACCTCAAATTTATTTCAAGAATATTGCAGGAAGAAAGGCATAAAGAGGCAATTTACTACTGCCTATACACCACAACAAGACATCGCAAAAAAAAAAAGAATCGCACTATTCTTAACATGATAAGAACCATGCTTAAAGAAAAGGGGTTGCCGAAGCAGTTCTAGGCGGAAGCAGTGGCGTGCTTAGCTTAATTGCTCAACTAATGCCCCACAAAGATAGTGAAAAGCAAAAATCCTCAAGAGGCGTGGAGTGATTACACGCCTAGTGTGACACACCTTTGAATTTTTGAGTGTGTTGCATATGCTTAAGTACCTGAAGTAAAAAGAAAGAAGCTTGACAATCACGGTGAAAAATGCATTTTCATCGATATTGCGAGGAGTCAAAAGTATACAAGTGCTACAATCCACTAACCAAGAAACTAGTAGTTAGTAGAGACGTTACCTTCAATGAAGCAGAAGCATGGAGTTGAAACAATGAAGAGATTGTCAAAGAGAAGCCCGTGGTGGATGAACTTGATGAGCCCACATAGGAGGCTCCATCATTAGCTACACCACTATCTCCTCAACAAGATACACTCTCTCCTACAAGAGGTTCTCCATCTTCTAGAGAAGGTAGTAGCAGTGAATCTGTCATGAAGTCTCAAGGGGATTTATGAGCAGATAGAAGAAGACGGAGAGACTAATCTCTTCTTCTTATATGCTGATCATGAGCTTCTCAGTTTCAAGAGGCTGATGAAAAAGATTGTTGGCGATCAGCAATGAAGAAGGAGATTCATGCCATCCAAAAGAATAACATGTGGGAGTTGACAACACTTCTGTAAAATCACAAGGCAATAGGTGTCAAATGGGTGTACAAGATCAAGCACACAACAGATGGTGAAGTTGATTAGTACAAGGCGAGGCTTGTAGCGAAAAGCTACAAACAAAAGTACAACAACAACTATGTAGAACTTTTGCACCAGTTTCTTACTGGACACTGTGAGATTATTAATTTTAATAACAGCTCATCACAGGTGGAAAATATACCATATTGATGTAAAGTCGGTATTCCTCAATAATATTCTTGAGGAAGAGGTGTATGTGCAACAAGCAGAAGGTTTTCTGATAGAAGGACAAGAGAATAAAGTGTACGGTCTGAAGAAAGTCTTGTACGGCTTAAAGCAGTCACCACGGGCGTGGATACCCAAACTGATGGCTATCTTCATCAAAACGGCTTCACCAAATGTTTCTGTGAGCATCCCATCTACATGAAGAGGAACCATCAAGGTAAATTTCTTATAATTTGTCTTTATGTTGATGATCTATTATACACAAAAAAGTAGCACTGAACTTGCTGAATTTAAGGCGACAATGTTCAATAAATTAGAGATGATAGACAATGGATTGATGTGATATTTTCTTAGCATCAAAGTGAAGCAGCAGTAAGATGGGAGATTTTTATCTCAATAGAAGTACATGAAAGAGATCTTGAAGAAATTCAAGAAGAATAACTGCAATCCGGTAAACACCCTAATAGCCACAGTAATGAAGCTATCAAGAGAAGGAAATGAAGATTTTGTAGACTCGACTCTCTTGAAGAGTCTAATTGGTAGCCTGAGGTACTTGATGATCATAAGGCACGATATCGTTTATGGAGTTAGACTTGTGAGTCGCTTTATGGAGACACAAAAGAGTCTTATTGGCTAGTTGCTAAGAGTATTCTAAGGTATATCAAAAGCACACTTAACCTTAGTCTATTCTATATTTATGGTGAAGCTGCAGAGTTAGTAGGCTATTCAGATAGCGATCGAAAAGGTGACCTAAATGAGAGAAAAATCACCACTGGCTATATCTTCTATCTTGAGTCAACTATATTTCCATTAGCCACAATAAGCATGGAGTTGTACCCTTGTCTTCATGTGAAGCAGAATATGCGACGACTGCATCTACAATTTGTGAAGCAATTTGGTTGAAAAATATTTTAAAAGAGCTGGATCATCCACAAAAAAAAACCAGCAATGAAAGTATGGAGGGTTAGTGCCTTGAATTTGGGAGCATAGGGAGCTGTATCCCACTCTGCTAGGTAGGGTCAGACTATCCTCACATCTTAGAGTCCGTCTCGGTTGACGAGGGCCTCAAGGCGTTTCTCCAATTTGCTTATCCTTTTGGAATGACTGCTCCCATTCTCTGATTATTCTCCTCTTCAGATGAAGATTTGAGTGGTTCAGAATTGGAATGCTCTTCATTCTCGATATTTATAGAAGATGAGCTCCCCGCTTCCTTCCGTTTGCCCTTGGACTTCTTGGAAGGAGTTTTAGCCTTCGGTTTCTTTTAATCTTAAGCAGTTGTGCTAGCATCTACTTAAGGGTATCGATAGATTCTTACTGAATTCGAATCATATCGAATTGTTCCCATTAGCCTCAGGCCTGCTCTTCGAATTGCTCGGCCATCTCCTAGGGAGTTCCTGCCATGTAAGTAAAGACGGCTGTCCCCGAACTAGAATTCGAAGACAGGGATTCGATGATGGTAGAGTGCTCATCATTCACCTCAATCCCACTGGCCAACAGACTGTACTCGACTAGGGTGATTGTTCCTTTGTGGGTCCGAGTGTGTCGGTAGGCCCCTTCAGATTCGATAAGAACATCTTTCAAACATGGAGACCAATCAGCATCTGACTCCTCTGGGCCAGTAGCCGATTGCTTCCCCTCGGACTTGCTTAGTGTGGAACTCAGTCCCACCATGTTTGCAGTCACTTATGGATACTCAACGTTGGAGAATGATTTCTTCTTCCGAGATCATCGTCTCTTGGCTGAGTTTAAAGCCGTTGACAACTGACTAAAAATTGAAGGTTTATTTATCTGAAAGCCACAATGGTAATCAGAGGGCACTGCTGAGATGAGACACTCGTAGTGGCATCGAAAGGCGTTTGATGGATGCTTCTCTTCCTTGTCATGTAGTCCCTCAGTCTGTTAAGGGAACGTTTGAGGAACTGGCCTCGAACCCCTGGGGGTGCGAGCTTTTTGGCTGAATGCGGGTCTCGCATTATTTTGTTGAAACGCGGACTTCGCGTTATGTTGAAACGCTGACCTTGTGTTTAGAATTAGAAACGCGGTCATCGCGTTTTGAGATAGACTGAACGCGGGCCTCGCGTTTCGGAGCCGGTAGAACGCGGACCTCGCGTTTGACGCGGACCTCGCGTTATTGAGAAATGAGGGACTCATGTTCTGGAACAGAAATGCGGTCCTCGCGTTGCTTAAGAGAAACACGGGTATAAATCTCGCATTCTGAATCTACAGAACAGATTGCCTCTGCAGAATCTTTAATATATGGCCGATGTGCACGACACCTTCGTCGATGTTCAGCATTCTGATTAAGTCGCAGGGGTTGTTTGGAACCCCAAATAACCTGGAATTACAGAAATTAGAGAGGAGAAGGATGACATAATTGATCTTCACCGTCAGTTTAATCGTGTGGAGATGCTTTTGCCCCGCGGGGTCTCCTAAGAGACGCTAACGCGTGCAACATGGGCGGCACGAGACGTTTTCAGAACTTTTCAGAACCCTTTGCGTTGTGAGCAATGATGCGAGTCACTTCAGGAGTAATCTCCAGAGAGATTCGAAAGTGAGTCTCAGAAGAGACTTTGTGGTATTGCTGCATTACCTTAGGGCTAGCGGAGCCTGAGGAAAGGAATTCCTTAAACTTTCCTTAGTCGAATTCAACGATGAGGGATTCTATCATCTTCCTGGGGAGTCGGACATCGGCTTGCGCTACAGCGTGATCAGCAGAGAAAGAAGTCCCTAGCGGAGTTACCATCTTTTGTTTCACCTTGGAAAGGTCTTGGTCGGTGTAAAATTTCTTTGAGTGGCTGAAAAGTTACAACATAATAATTCCGATTACAAAAGAGAGGAGAAGACTCAGTTCTCCCCTTTTTTTAAGGTTGGGATCTTTGTGTAGCGATGGGGAGTGATTCTTATTCTCTACTGACCGGCTGACTGTCTAGCTTCTTTTCAGGATGCTCTCAGCGATCAATTAGGAAAGAACTCTATTTTTAACATACGAGGTGTTTAGAGTCCACTGATTATTCCTTTTCTCGTTTTCTCCAAGAAAACAAAAAGCTTTTAGTTTGAGAAATCTCAGCTCTCAGAAGATGCCTCCTCCCTTCTAAAAGTTCCTCCCCATTTCATGGCTCCTCAGGCTATTTATATGGAGTCATAGGGGTATTATTGTCCCCTAAAATTTCTCGATTATGGCGATTAACTCCCCATTATGTGGGGAGTTAATTGACCCAGTAGTGTGAGTCAGTTATAAAAAAACACAGGTCTGGATGCAGACCTCGCATTGCTTGATGTAGACGCGGGCGTTTCAGATAGAGCGCGGAGTTGCTCAGACCTGCGTCTGAAGCGAGATGCAGGGTTTCTCAGACCCGCATCTGAAGTGGAGTGTCAAGTTGTTCAGACCGCGCTTGACATTGAACGCGGAGTTACTCAGATTCGTGTTAGATGGGACGCGGAGTTACTCAGACTCACGTCGAACACTAGTTTACTCAGGCCCACGTCTGAAGTCTCCGTACTTCTTGGACGCGAGGTCCAAGTTTTAGTCGAAACGTGACCTCGCGTTAAAATGAGGCTCATATTTTATGGCTTGTCCTTAGTGATTTTTGGACACCCTACAGTCTTGGTCCTGATGCAGATCAGAAATTAATCACTAATATCTTATTATTTTAAAGGGCAATTTTTCAAAAAAAAAACTCTTAAACAATAATTAATTCTCAAAATCAACATCCCTCAAATTAATTCCAAAAACCAGCCTGTGATATGCCATGTCGGCCGTCAGGCAGTTCGTCCCGCCAGCGTGGCGCCGTGTAGCTTGTGGTCTTTTTTGGATTCGTCCGACATTGCCGACCACAGACGAATATATTTTTGTTTGCTATGTACTTTTTCATCTGCGGTTGCCAACCCTGGACGAGGGAAATATTTTTTTTTTAAATTTTAGATCGTCCGAGGTAGCCCACCCCAAACGAGCCTGACTTGGGTGAGAAATAGTTGAGTTCAGTTCGGTCGGGGTTTGCAACCCGAACGAATGAAAAATATTTTTTTTAAAATTTTTTTAGCTTTTCTTTGTTTGAACAAACAAATAGAATTAAAAGAAAGTTATTGCCATTAGAGCATTGTAGTAGAGTAGTGAGTGTTCTCTCTTGCTAGTGGGTGATCGGGTTTCGATTCCTGATAGTAATAATTCTTTTTTACTTGTGTTAAATCAAAAAAGAAAATCTAAAAAAATTCTAACATGTCAGGATGCTTACAAATGACCCTTAGATTGATTCTAAGTCCTCAACTTTACCAACTGAGCTAAGATTAGTCTAATATAAAATACTAATAAAAAAATAAAAAATAAAATCTTTTTGTCCGGGTTTGTCAATCCCAGACAAAACATACTTGGGCAATTTTTTCCCCAGTATGCTCTGTCCGGGATTGAAAACCCTGGAAGAGGCCAAAATTCAAAAAAAAATATTGTTTCGTCTGAAATTGCCAACCCTAGATGAAGCAATACACAGGCAAAAAAAATTTGTTTCGCTCGGGGTTGCAAACCCCAGACGAAGCAAATATCGCCCCTCACCAGCACGGGTGTCAGCTGGTGGAGTGAGGTGTCACGCTGGTGGGGCGAACTGCCCCACCACCATCAGAAGTGGTTTTTGGAATTAATTTAAAAGAAGATCGATTTTTAGAATTAATTATTTTTCACAATTTTTTTAAAAAAACCCTATTTTCAACTATTTTTTTTGAAAGTTTATTCTCCCATGTCAATTCTTTCCAAAACAAGCTGCAATGAACTAGGTAAAAGTACACCTAGAGGGGGGTGAATAGGTGTTTGGCTAATCTAATGATAGATGCGGAATTAAAAACTAATTGTAACACACTTAGTGTAACCAAAGAGTAACCGAATTCCCGGTGAAGGGCTCTGAACTATCTCCTCTAAATTTCTCTAAATAAGAGTTGAGGTGCTATGTAAAGCTCTCTTGGTTCAACACAAGTGAGGCACACAAATAATACCAAGCATATATAAGATATGAGCAATATGATACAATGTAAGATATAAAAGAGAGAGAGTTAGAGATAGTGGATCAATCGCAAACACAAAGATATGTTTTGAGGTTCGAGTCACTGCTCTACATCCCTGCCTTCACACAGAAAGATTTTCACTATAACATCCACACAGGACTTCCCACACAGGGAACCTCCACTGAGGATTTGGGTAATACAACTAGGTGTACACAGCTCCTCTCTCCAACAAATACAACCTCTACACAGGATGCAAAGCACAACAACAATCACCTCTACACTTAGAGGGATGAACAATTAGCCAAACAACAATCACCTCATACTAGAGGGATAAGGCTCAAAGCCAAATAACAATCTCAATCACCTCTGCACTTAGAGAGATACCAACAAATCTAAATCACCATGACAATCACCTCTACACAAGAGGGATGAACACAAAGAAAAAAAGGTTACAACTCTTGGTGATCTCAAAAATCACAAACCAGTTTTCTCACAAAAACTAGATCCTATAGATAGGATAGATATGATAGCTCAAGTGTGAGAATACAAGGTATTTGGAAAACGAATCACAAAGAAAAATACTTGAGAAAATAATTAGAATAAGATAGAAATGAAGATCAAAAAGCAATATCCCAAATACTCTATTTTTCTTTGATTTTTCCAACCCTTGAAAACAAATAAAGATAAAATCTTTAAGCCCAAAAACTCTTGAAAACTTGTTGCTAAAACACTTAAGAAAATGGAAAAATTTGCTCTTGAAATTCTTAATCAAAACAGTCCAAAGGGATGGGTATTTATAACCTAATCTAAAACTAGTCGTTGGTCCAAGATAGCAGAAAGTTTCTGCTTCGGTCGACCGCCCGGTCAACCGGCCAACGGTCGGATTTCTGACCGTTGTGCCATCGGTCGACCGAGGCCTAAAAATAGAAAGCAGAACTCTCTGCCGGTCGACCGCCTGGTCGACCGGGGCCAGATCTAGAGAGTAGAGCTCTCTGGCGGTCGACCGGGTTAGTCGACCGGCCGTCCATCTAGATGGCATGTGCACGTTTGTGCACATCGGTCGACCGGAGCGTTCGACCGACTTCTGCGTCGGTCGACCGTCCGGTCGACCGACAGATGGCCAGGTTAAATAATGTTTTAGGGATTAAAATTTGGTCTTTATAATTTCAATTAAATCACATAAAATCTCAAAAATTCTACAAAAATAAGTTCTTATTAGATCTTTGAAACAAATATGTGTGAAAAAATTCAACACATATTATAAACTATTTGAACCATTTTTGTGATATTGAATTTAGGTTTTAACCAAAAATCGGTATTTTTCAAAACTTGAATTTTTGAAATGGAAAACCGTTTTCTCCAAAACTTGCATAAATACAAAAATATGATATTGAAACACCTTTGAAGCATATTGTATATGGATATAATCTAATATACATATAAGATATATATCTATATTTTTAATATGAATTCCAAAACCGGTTAAATCAGAAACCAAAACCAATAAACTTTAAACTTGTGTGTATATGTAAACTTGAGCATATCAACACTATCTACCTTTGCATAAGATCTAAACAAAAAACTAAACACAAACCAAAGTCTTCTTGTCTCCAAGCCGACTTGATCCAAACGCGATCCAACGAGCCTGACTCCAACCGAGTGCTAGATGCGATCTTGACACGTGAACAGTGGCGGAGCCAGGGGGTGGCACAGGGTGGCACGTGCCCCCCGGGCCCGCAAGAAAAAAACCCCTACTATTATTAACCCAGCCAATAAATAACTTAGAAGAGGCTGAGAGCTGAAGCCTAACAACCTCTCCTATTTTTTACTCTCGCCGCTCGTTCTCGCTTGAAAATTGAAATCCAGGCTCCAGTTTCGCCGCTCGTTCTCGCTTGAAAATTGAAATCCAGGCTCCAGGTCTAGGGTTTCTGATCTCACTCGTGGCTTTTGCACTGGTCGAAGACTCGAAGTTCTTCCCCAAATCTCCAATTAAGGTAAAAATTTCCATTCTCTCAATTTGTTCTTTTTATGCTTTTTGAGGTCTAGTCTGATTCTTGATTATCAAGGGAATTTGGGGAGATCTTGTTTCAGATCCTTGGACTTCTAGTCTTCTCAAAACACTTCCAAATTTTCAATCAAGTAAAAAAAAAATACTTCCAATCATCGCCCTCGGCTCGCCCCCTCTCACCGTCACCGCCCTCGCTCTCAACGCCGTCTGCGCAAGCTCCATCATCGCAATCACCTCCTTCAGATGCTTCATCAACTTCAACTCTTAGATGCCATTTAACTACATCAATAAAAAAATTATAAACTCCGCCGCTGTCAGTCATGAAAGTCATAGATATATAGTCGACTTATAGTCCCTGTTAGTCAACTAATACGTTATGTAGTCGACTTGACCAAAGCCATAGTCGACTAATCCTGTGTCTCACTTGATACCAACTCTTTGTTTGTCCATTAGTCGACTTGACAGAATATATAGTCGACTAATAGACCTTTGTAGTCGACTAACCCATTTCCCCTAGTCGACTCATCACTGGACTAGTCGACTTATAAAGAAGTTGTAGTCAACTTGATTCAGTTATCCAGAAACCTGTCACTTGAGCTTATCTTGACCTAGTCGACTAATACCCAATAGTAGTCGACTACTCTTTGGAAATATCTGCGCAATTTGAAAACTGATGTTGCATTGCATACTTTATTTGCAGAGAGATCTCCTTTTAGGAGGCGGAGAAGAGTCTACCATTCATAGACACAGTTTACAGTAAATACGATGTTTCTAATTGAAGTGTTTTTTTTATTTCTTGAAGTTATTGAATTGATTATCAATAGTAAATTTCATATTTTCATTATGCTTATGTTTGGATTATAAGATAACAACCATGAAATTGAGAACACATATGATATGTTTGTAGGAATGGACAAATTTCTTATAAAAAAATCAAAACCAAATGAAAGTTCAAGTACAGGAGAAAGTGTTAATCAACTTGCGCCCAAGTGCCCAAACACTTCAACAATTGACAAAGAATCTGAACATTCGTTAAAACAGAGACGCATTGAGACTAATTTAGAAGAACTTTCAGCGGATCCTGAATTAAGAAAAGTAATATATGATAAAGGCACTTCTCCTAAAGAGCAAGATAGGAAAAGAAGAGCATATTTACATAAAGGTCCTTGTCAGCCTTGTATGGGTAAAGATGACTACCCTCAAACTTTATTTAACAATAAATACCGTCGATTCAATCCAAAATGGTTTGACATGTATCCAAATTGGTTAGAGTATAGTGTCGAAAAAGATGCAGCATTTTGTTTATGTTGCTATCTTTTCAAAGGTCAACATAAGCAATATGGTGGAGATGCATTTATTGTTGAAGGATTCAGAAATTGGGCTCATGCAACAGCGAAATTGAAAGCTCATGTTGGAGCCCCTAACAGTTCTCACAATCTAGCAGTGGAGAAGTGTGAGAACTTGCTACGACAAGATCAACACATTGATAGTGTAATCTTAAAGACTTCACAACTTGCTCGAGTTCAATATCGGACTCGGTTGAATGCCTCGATCGATTCTATTCGGTATCTTTTGCGGCAAGGATTAGCTTTTCGTGGACATGATGAATCTTGCAATTCTAGAAACTGAGGTAATTTTTTAGAACTTTTGCAAGTTCTTGCAAAGAACTGTGAGGAAATAGAAAAAGTAGTTTTGCAAAATGCTCCAGAGAATCAGAAGATGATATCTCCTGATATTCAGAAGGATATTGTGTGTGCGGCTGCAACAGAGACCAGAAATGCTATTGTAAATGACATAAAGAATGAATATTTTGCCATTTTGGTTGATGAATCCCGAGATGTATCAACAAAGGAGCAGATGACAGTTGTATTACGTTATGTGGATAAAAAAGGCCATGTGATTGAGCGTTTTCTGGAAATCTTACATGTTTATGACACTAGTGTCACAACTTTGAAGCAAGCAATTGATGCTATGTTTGCTACACATGGATTAAGCATCTCAAAATTACGAGGACAAGGCTATGATGGGGCAAGTAACATGAGGGGTCAATTCAATGGACTCAGAGCTCTTATCTTGAATGAAAACAAATCTGCCTTTTATGTTCATTGTTTTGCAGATCAGCTTCAGTTGGCATTAGTAGTTGTTGCTAAAAATAATTCTAAGATGGATGTGGTGTTCACAGTTATTGCAAATATTTGCAATATTGTTGGGGCTTCTGCCAAACGTCGTGACATTCTCCGGGAAGCACAAGCTAATGAGATTCTGAAAGGACTTGAAAGTGGTGAACTCAGTACTGGGAGAGGTTTGAACCAGGAAATGGGGCTTAAACGTGCTGGTGATACGCGTTGGAGCTCTCATTATTATGCAATGCTAAACTTGATTGTTTTATACACTCCTATGATTGTAGCTATTGAGAGTATAGAGAAAACATCATGCGCTGAAAAGAGAAGAGAAGCTGTGTTGATTCTACAAATGATGCGAACTTTTGAGTTTGCATTATCTATTCATTTGATAAAAATTGTGTTGGGGATCACCAATGAGTTGTCTTTGGCGCTTCAAAGAAAAAATCAAGATATTGTGAACGCCATAGATCTTGTTAAAATAGCCAAACAACGATTTCAACAAATGAGAGATGATGGATGGGATTCTTTCCTTGAGCTTGTTTCTTCATTCTGTGTCAAACATGATATCGAGGTCCCTAACATGGATGATATGTTTAAACCCACAGGGAGATCACGCCGCAATGCTCAGAACTTTACCAACATGTATCATTATCGGTGTGACTTCTTTATGCAGTTATAGATTTGCAGGTTCAAGAGCTAAACAATCGCTTTACTGAGGCGAATACTGAGTTACTTCTTTGTGTAGCATGCTTAAATCCTAGTAATTCTTTTGCTGCATTTAATAAGGAGAAGTTACTTCGTCTTGCTGAGTTTTATCCTAATGATTTCTCATCAACTGAGATCATGGCTCTTGATGATCAACTTGATGCATTCATTCATGATATGTGATCAAAAAGTGAATTTCTGCAACTAAAAGGGATTGCAGGTCTTGCACTGAAGATGGTGGAGATGAAAAAAGATGTGATATATCATTTTGTCTATAAACTTGTGAAGTTTGCATTGATTTTACCTGTGGCAACAGCAAATGTTGAGAGAGTATTTTCTGCTATGAATATTGTGAAATCTAAACTGCGCAACCGCATGGGAGATCAGTGGACGAATGATTGTTTGGTAACATATATCGAATCTGATGTATTTGATACTATTAGTAATGATGTAATCATGGAACGGTTTCAAAATATGTCAAAGCGTCGAGGCAGTTTGTAAGGTATTATCGTTAGTTTATTTCAATTTTGTTTTAGGTGATTGGATTTTGTTTTCTTTAATATGAAAGGAGTTTGATTTGCAAGTTATACTTTTGGAGTTGGATGTGCAGTTTCATACTGTAACAATCACTTTTATGCAATAGAATATTGGTTGAGAGATTTCAAGTTTGAGACCCCTCCCTTTCTCCTAGTATTTTAGAAAGAAAATCATTATTATTTAGTATTAAATATCCTTACAATTTTGATATTATTGCATGTTATTTTATGCCTCCCCAACTTTGAAATCCTGGCTACACTACTGCGCGCGAACTCTTGAATCAACACGTGTAAGCTCCAAAACTCTTTTGTTGAAGCTAAACAACACCTACAAATATCTTGGCCTATCACTGAAACTATTTAAATACAAGATTATTAGTAAACTATAACTACATGAGTTAATCATCATCAAAACTAAAGTGATGGTCCTTTGGGCCAACATTAGGTACATAGAAACCTCACTTTTAAATTCCCAAACAAATCTATTTACAAAATTTACATTATGTACTCTATCATAACAAAACTTTGCAAGGTGGCCCTTACGTCCACAATGTGTACATGCGTACACATGAGCATACATGGTGTTATGTGTATGAACGTGAGAAGCATGTGTATGCCGTGTATGGTGTGCATGAACATGTGGTGCATGTTTTTTGCGAAACATGGATTTCAATTTCTTGTAATCCATAGCACATTGTCTCAAAGTGGAGCCCAAACAATCAACACTCTTCTTTAAAGCACATATATCATTTTCAATAATAGAAGAAGAGGTGGAGCATGCAATAGGTATCTAGATGATGAAGCATGGCAAACATGTGAGTCTAAATTATTTTTCAAAGAAATATTTTTCTTGGAGACCAAATCTAGTTCTTTTAAAATTGAAGCAATTTTATTTTTCAAAGATTGGTTCTCTTTTAAAACAATTTCAAGTTTTGAAGTCAAAGTTTCATTTTTCTTCAAAACAATATCACAATCATTTTTATTTTTCAAAATTTTGTTTTCATTTAGAGCAAGTTCAAATTGGGATTTCAATGAGTCCCTTTCATTAGAAATCTCATCCCTCTCTTGCAAAATCAAGTCAAGTCTAGAAGATAAATTTTTATTTTCTTCTTTTAATTTAAAACTTTTCTTTTTCAAAACTTGGTATTTTTTGAGCATGTTTTCACACACAATAGATAGTTCTTCATTTAAAGCATTGGCATCCATATAATCATCACCGGAAGAACTAGCACTATCATCTAGTTGAGTATCCGAGTTTACCTCAATGGAGTCATTTCTTTGGACCATGTAGCAATGTTGGTTGAACTCATCTCCACTAGATTCCTCCTCCACATAGTTTGGCGTTTGAAGCTTTGGAGAGGTCAAAGTATTCCGCACTGCAAAAGCGGAATCACAATGAGAAACCATAGAAAGATATTCTTTACTTAGTGTATTTCTAAGTGCCATTAGGGCTAGTGCATTAACCTCTATATGCTTGCTATTACCAAGATAAGATTTCTTGGTAGCGACAAGTGAACATGCATACCTAGGGTTTTAAGGTACATGGACATCTTAACTTTTCAAACATCAATGTTGGAAGTATTATACATAGGAGGGGTTATGAAGTCCATGAGTGTGTGTAAACAAATAAGTGTGCAAATGCAAATATAGATTAGCTAACCAAGATCTCACACCTAAGTGGTTAAACCTAATATCAGGAGCGTAGGCTCTGATACCAATTGAAAGTACACCTAGAGGGGGGTGAATAGATGTATAGCTAATCTAATGACAAATGATGCGGAATAAAAAACTAATTGCAACACACTTAGTGTAACCAAAGAGTGCAGCCGAATTCCCGGTGAAGCGCTCTGGACTATTTCCTTTAAATTCCTCTAAATAAGAGTTGAGGTGCTATGTAAAGCTCTCTTGATTCAACACAAGTGAGGCACACAAATAATACCAAGCATACATAAGATATGAGCAATATGATGCAATGTAAGATATAAAAGAGAGAGAGTTAGAGATAGTGGATCAATCGCAAACACAAAGCTATGTTTCGAGGTTCGAGCCACTGCTCTACGTCCCCGCCTTCACACAGAAGGATTTTCATTATAACGTTCGCACAAGACTTCCCACACAAGGAACCTCCACTGAGGATTTGGGTGAACACAATTAGGAGTACACAACTCTTTTCTCCAACAAACACAACCTCTACACAAGAGGTAAGGCACAACAACAATCACCTCTACACTTAGAGGGATGGGCACTTAGCCAAACAACAATCACCTCACAGTAGAGGGATAAGGCTCAAAGCCAAACAACAACCTCAATCACCTTTACACTTAGAGGGATACCAACAAACCCAAATCACCTTCACAATCACCTCTACACAAGAGGCATGAACACAAAGAAAAGAAGGTTACAACTCTTGGTGATCTCAAAGACCACAAACCAATTTTCTCACAAAAACAAGATCCTATGGATAGGATAGATATGATAGCTCAAGTGTGAGAGTACAAGGTATTTTGACAACAAATCACAAATAAAAATACTTGAAAAAACAACTAGAATAAGATAGAAATGAAGATCAAAACTAATATCCCAAATACTCTATTTTCTTTAATTTTTCCAACCCTTGAAAATAAATAAAGATAAAATCTTTAAGCCCAAAAACTCTTGAAACTTATTGCTAAAACACTTAAGAAGATGGGAAAATTTGCTCTTGAAATTCTTGATTAAAACAGCCCAAATAGATAGGTATTTATAACCCAATCCAAAAACTAGCCATTGGGCCAAGACAGCAGAAAGTTTCTGCTGTCGGTCGACCGCCCGGTCGACTAGCCAACGGTCTGATTTTCGACCGTTGTGCCATCGGTCGACCGACCGATCGACCGAGGCCTGGAAACAGAGAGCAGAACTCTCTGCGGGTCGACCGCCCGGTCAACCGGGGCTAGATCCAGATAGCAGAGCTATCTGGCGGTCGACCGCCCTCCAGCCAAATGGCATGTGCACGTTTGTGCACATCGGTCGACTGGACCGGTCGACCGGCAGAAGGTCAAGTCAAACAATGTTTTAGAGATTAAAACTTGGTCTTTATAATTTCAATTAAATCCCATAAAATCTCATAAATTCCACAAAAATAAGTTCTTATTAGATCTTTGAAATACAAATATGTGTGATAAAAATTCAACACATACTATAAACTATTTGAACCATTTTTGTGATATTGAATTTAGGCTTTAAATAAAAATCGGTATTTTCCAAAACTTGAATTTTTTAAATGGAAAACCGTTTTCTCCAAAACTTGTATAAATACAAAAACATGATATTGAAACAACTTTGAAGTATATTGTATATGGATAGAATCCAATATACATATAAGATATATATCTATGTTTTTTATATGAAATCCAAAACCGGTTAAACCAAAAATCAAAACCAATAAACTTTAAATTTTTGTGTGTATGTGAACTTGAGCATATCAACACTATCTACCTTTGCACAAGATCTAAACTAAAAACTAAACACAAACCGAAGTCTTCTTATCGCCAAGCCGACTCGATCCAAACGCGATCTAACGAGCTTGACTCCAACCGAGTGCTAGATGCGATCTTGACGCGCAAGCTCTTGAATCAACACGTGTAAGCTCCAAAACTCTTTTATTGAAGCTAAACACCTACAAATATCTTGATCAATCACTGAAACTATTTAAATATAAGATTATTAGTAAACTATAATTACATGAGTTAATCATCATCAAAACTAGAGTGATGGCCCTCGGTACATAGAACCCTTACACACACTCAAGAACATGAAATAATAATTACAACACACACAAAAGAACATGAAATAATAATTACAACCTTCCTAATTTGTGAAAAAACTTGCCAATTTCCCCACCCTTAATTATACTGAATACCACATTCAGAAAATGCAGAGAGAGACAAAAACATCTTCTAAAATGGAAAGTTAAACAGCTGCCCACAAACTCCTGACTGGTGGGGTCCACTTCTGACACTATATGTCAGTTCATACTTCTTGCATGCATCTTATCCCCACATTTATACATACCCTTGAGTTGTCTGCTGTCACATGTCAACCAGCCACCCTTCTCCTTTCTCTCCAAATCAATCATGGGTGTCTCATCCCTTCTTCACGGTTCTCTCGTGCTGTTCTCCCTCTTTCTCCAACCCCTCCTCCACCCCACAACAGCATTCCCCCTTTCGACCTCCGGCCGATGGATCGTCGACGAGTCTGGGCGGCGGGTGAAGCTGGCATGCGTCAACTGGCCGTCCCATCTGGAGCCCATGCTCGCGGAGGGGCTCAACAAGAGGCCACTGGCAGCATCTCGAGGGCCATATCCTCCATGGGGTTCAACTGTGTCAGGTTCACTTGGCCGCTGTACCTCGTCACCGATGCATCCTTGGCGCAGGTCACCGTCCGTCAGTCGTTTCAGAGGCTTGGCCTCGACGCCGCCATTGGGGGGATTCAAGCGAACAACCCTTGGGTCTTGGATCAAACTCTCATTCAAGCATACAAGGTGAGCTGAAACTTAATCATGTTGATGCGTGCTTGCTGCTTGTGGTTTTCAAGCATCAACATGAATAGTTCTTGATGACAAGTTTCAAAGTTTGCTATATTTGTAGAGCTCATGTGTTGTTGTTGCTACTTTTTTGAGATAAAAACAGGACCAAGGGTACAGTCTTAGATATTATTAGAACAAGCTGAGAAAATTACAGAAATTAAAGTTCCCTCACCAAGCAAGTAAGAGAGAGCGAGGGCAAAAAAAAAGAATAAAAGGCCCCAAAAAAAAAAATAGAGAGAGAGAAACAGTACAACACTAAACAAAATATTTACACCAGAAGTAGGAGTTCGAATAGAACAAATGTGTTGTTGTTGCTTGAAGTCTGATCAATGCATACGGTCCTCTGACTTGGACATCACAATCTAGGGGCAATAATTAGATAATTGGTAGTTCAATTATGGTTTGATTATAGGTCAGGGGCAGGTGACAGGTGCATGCAAGGAATATTCAATTTGATGTTTGAACAAAAAGATGGTAAAATTTCAATTGTTTGGCCATATACAGTTACTAACTGTTCACCTACAAACATGGAAACCAGAAATAATGTTAAGATGTAATGTCCTTCACTCAAGAACTGTTTTTTTTTTTTTTTTCTCCTTATTGAGATATTTTACGACAAGTGTGCCTTTCTTAGCTATAAAAAATAAGTAAAAACTAGAGAAAACCAAAATGAGTAAATTTTAGCAAAGAAAATGATTTGGCTAATTAAATGCATAGTGCTTTAGCTTCGAGTTTATTTTTTTATTTTACGAGAGATAAAATACAGTTAAAAATGAAAATAGATTACACACAAAACCGTTTGCAATATTTAATTTTTATCTTAACTTTATAAATAATAATCCTTATAAATGAAAATTTGATTAAACAGATAAGATGGGGGAATATTTCTTCTGCATTTTTTTTTGTTCGTGTGTTATAGAAAACTAGCTTTACCAGGAAACAGAGAAACAAGAAGAAATTTGATAAGGAATATTTCTTTTTTGTTATGATTCTTAAAATTAATAAACTTTTCTCCCTTAATTTGGTACAAGGGTGGAGAGCCATCTACCTTGTACAAATATAAGCATAATAGAATACCAATTAGAAAGAAATACCATAGAGTTTAAAGTACCAATTATTGAGCATCTCCCTATAATTCTTCATCTTGTAATACCAATACTCTGAAAAATCACTGGCTACAATTTGGAAATAGATGAAAGTCTGACAAAATTTATAGACAAAGAAAATGTTCACGTAAGAATATATTATCATATAAACTTACATGGGAAAAGGGGGACATGTTAATCTAAGTTATTTCCCCTCCATTAATAATTCTTCTGAAAAGTACGTAGAAAGCAAAATCAAAACTAGCTCTCTTCTATACATATAATCAAGATCACAATGATTTATGGATTGTATTGGGATAAATTTTGAAGTTAAAGACTTGTTTATTATCTTTTTCATATGTAACCATATTTAATTTTGAGGATTTCCTTTTAATTTTGATATCTTTTATATTATTAATATTTTGTTTTCATTATCATCATTGTCGTGTTATTGCTTTTTATTTTGATATCTTCTTTTAATTATTGATATGAAAACCATGTTAATTTTTTTTTTTTTTACATTAGGAATTTTTGCTTTGGGCCCCTAAGAATTTTGTTTTCTCCTTTTATATCCTCAACCTTCTAGCTTTGTGCATTAACTATTTAAACATTCTTATTTTATGCACAATAAAGTAAGAAAAGCTTTTAACGGGCCATGTAAAAAAAATTTTTATTTTCAATATAGTTTTGTAATCTTTAAAATATTTTCTAGATATACTTCCTAAAAATTTTCTTTAGTTTAATAAATTTCATCAAATCTTCAATATTTTATATAACTACTTCAAGGTTTAAGTCGTTTCAAACATCTCCCTAATGACTAAAACGTCGTTATCCATAAAACATAACAAGGAATTTTGAACATACATTATTCAAGTAGGCCAATGAATATCATTTTGGGGTATTTAGAAAAACTTATAGATTTCAAAGGGCCATATAACATATTGAAGATTTGAGGGGCGTATACCAAATTAATTCTTTTATCGATTGTATATCTAGAAGCCTTTTTATTAAAATTATAGATCAATAGAAGTTGGGTAAATTCAACATGGTTCAAGTAATTATTCCACATAATATACATGTTTCCACATAATAAACACTCCTCAATACACGAAAGACCAAAAAAAAAAAAAATAGTGTGAAAGCCAATTTTCCTGAAAGGTTAATTAGGAACAAAGTCAAACAGAGTAAAGAGTGTTGAACATGGATCCTTGCCGACACCTCCACTGAATCAAGAAATTTATAAAAAGTAGTGTGAAAACAAATTTTCCACAAAAGCCAAACAACAAAGTCATTGGGTGTGAGAGGGAAATGTCTTAAAGCGTGGAAAGAAAAACTTTTTTGTTATGTCATTTCTGTGGTTTATTTGTTTCTCAGGATTCGTCTGAGTTGTACATATACAATAATGATAGAGAATTCGGTGTTGATACGTAGATTGAAATTCTTATAATCTCTTATAATATGTACGTGAGGCCCACACACATAACATATTATAAGAGGATGAGTATATGTGTTTTTGTTAACATCAGATTGGTCCTCTTATTGTATGTGTGTGTGGCTCACATACATGAACCGAACCTCTCAGAAGAGATGGAAGAATTTTTTTGAAGCTGTGGGCTTCATAGTCTTTCCTAGCTTAGTGTGTGGTTGAGAGAAAATAGACCCAGCTTATTTTTTAAATGTTCAGAAAACTCACAGTATTAGTCCAGCTCATTTTATTTATGAATTTCTGATATTATCAATTTTCTAATTTCTATTTTCTATATAACAAAAAAAAAGACCCTTTGGTTCCAACGAACTAATAACATATAAACTTGCAGGCCGTGGTGTCAAACTTGGGGGACAACAAGATAATGGTGATCCTGGACAATCACATAAGCAAGCCAGGCTGGTGCTGCAGCAACGACGACGGCAACGGCTTCTTCGGGGACAAGTACTTCAACGCCGATGACTGGATCGCCGGCCTCAACCAGATGGCCACCATCTTCAACAGTGTCTCCAACGTTGTCGCCATGAGCCTGAGGAACGAGCTGAGAGGCCGCGACGCGAACGTCCCGGACTGGTACACCTACATGCAGAAGGGGGCGGAGGTGGTCCACAAGGCGAACCCGAACGTTCTGGTGATACTCGGCGGCCTCAACTTCGATACGGACCTCAGTTTCTTGTCGAAACAGAACGCCCAGCTGACTTTCAGCAACAAGCTTGTCCACGAGGTGCACTGGTACGGATTCACTGATGGCGGAACCTGGAGATGGAATGTGAACGACGCCTGCGGCTCCATCACATCCAGCGTGATGAGCAGGGCGGGGTTCCTGTTGAGGCAGGGGCTGCCGCTGATTATGAGCGAGTGGGGCGTGGATCAGAGCGGAGGAAACACGATCGACAATCGCTATCTGGGTTGCGTGATGGCGGCCATGGCTGAGCTGGACCTTGACTGGAGCCTCTGGCTTTGCAGGGGAGCTATTATCTTAGAGAAGGCGGTGTCGACACGGAGGAGGTGTACGGTGTTATGGACTACAATTGGTCGGAACCGAGAAATTCAAGTTACTTGCAGAGGATTGCTTCTCTGCAACACCCATTCCAAGGTCCTGGACTTAATGCTCCAGTTTACACAGTACTCTTCCATCCTGCAACTGGGCGGTGCATCGTGCAGGATGATGGGAATGCGGCGCTGCGGTTAGGCCCCTGCGACAGGCCGAAAGCCTGGAGCTACACCGCCGGGCAAGCCATCCAGCTCGTAGGAACGAACTTGTGCTTGAGCGAATCAGGTGAAGGTCAGTGGGTAAAGCTTGGAAACTGTAACGGCGAGGATTCGAGAATGAAATGGGATCTGATATCGAACTCCAAGATGCACATCTCGTCTCAGTCTGCGGAGGTCAATCTGTGTCTGGACGTTGCCGATGGTGGAACTCTGATAACAAATAAATGCAGGTGCCTTAGCAAAGATCAGAACTGTGATCCTGAAGGTCAGTGGTTCAAGATGGTTCCCAGCACTAAACCACTGTAGCAAACTCGCTCGTATTTGAGAGAGCAAGTACTTGTTGATGGGAAATGGAAATCAAATAAATTTCAATTAAGATTTTACTTTTCTTTGTTTCTGATTGTCAGACGGAGCCACGGACAGCGGCATCTTGGCCCCACAGTTCGGCCATAATTTGCCACCGCGTCTTTTCATCTTCCATCACCTATATAAGTTGCGTCCAAAGTTCCTCTGCCCTTTTTTTTTGTAAGGGCCTAGAGCAACATCTCAAAAGAGGAGTCTACTGTACCTTTTTTAGGTCTTGGGGAATTGAACTTCACTCATGCACACCTAAGTTCAGGGTATGGCTCTGATACTAAAGACTTGAGACATTCTCTCAATATACTAGCGTTTTAGATAGAGTTGCTTAAATCTTTATATATTCAAGACCATTCCTATGTCTACCCGATGTGGGACCATTTGTTCGACATTCAACTCAACAATATACCTAATCAAATTGTGGATCCGGCTACGAAGGAACTTGCTAGCCAACTCCGCATCCGTCGTGGCGATCTGCCATGGATCTTTTCCTCACTCCGTCCACAGTAAAAGGGTCCAAGCAACACTATCGGGTAGTATATCCGGAGCAGAAGTCACCAAATAGATATATGGACAAGCTCGAAGCTATCTAGTGGTGTTCAGAGTCAAAATCAAATGACCTTGCAGGTTGGTGCTCCTTTCAGCGAACGGTGGCTATGCGCCAAACAAGTATCCTTTGGTGTAGCTGACTAGCCACCACGCCTCTAGAGCGCCTGGAATGGTCACGACATTCTGGCAATTCCCCAAGTTGCCCATGGTACCAAAGTAGGTGTTAATATTTGAAGTGCCTCATATTCAATAGAGAAGAATTATGATTCTAGAAGTTTCTTAATACGATCTGTTTCCTATTTTGATTTGAATATGAGTTTCATATTTCTCTGAGGCGGTGGTAATCAGGGGTGGCAATTGGGTCGGGTCGGGTCGACCCAACCCGATTATTATACGGGTCAAAAATTCAGACCCAGACCTGACCCAGACTTAATCGGGTCGACCCGACCCGACCCATTTGACCCGATTATTAAGTCTTAAATACAATTTTTTTACACTATATTACTAAATTGTTTGGTGATATGGTTGGTCATCACACTAAACTCATACACTAGAGGTCACATGCTCAAAATTGGGCTCACGCATATTTTTTAACAATTTAATTTAGGTGAAGGGGAGGAGGTGGTGGAGGAGATCGGAGGGGAGGAGGACGAGGAGGAGAGAGAATAATTGGGTCTGGCGGGTTAAGCTGGTCTGGCGGGTTCGGGTCAACCCGATCTATTTAATAATCGGGTCAGATGGGTCGACCCGATTACGACCCACACCCAATTAGCCCAAACTCAGACCCGCTAACTCCGGGTCGGGTCGGGTTGGGTCTGGCGGGTCGCGACCCGTCTGCCACCCCTAGTGCTAATTTGGTTATTGGAGTTTGTGTTGAAGTAGGATCAGCCTAGGTGCCTATATAAATCCTTTGAGGGTGACTTTTTGAAGGTGTATCAAGAATTTAAGAGAATTCACCAATGAGAGTTGTGAGAGAGAGATTTTCTTATAACTCTTATATTTTCTTTTATGTTTTCAATAAAGATTTCTTCCCTTCTCTTCGTGGACATAGGCACATTGCCAAACCACGTTAAATCTGATGTTCTTTGATTGTGTGGTGATTTAATTTTCAATTGCTTATTAGTGATAGATCTATACGTTTTTGCTTCCGCTACCGAGTCTTCAATTTGGTGTTTCTCTGTTGTTTGATCGGTGATAGATCGTTAATAATTGGGATCAGAGCAATGGCTTGCAAGACGACCAAGTTCGAGGTGGAGAAATTTGACGGGAAGTCCAACTTCATGTTGTGAAAATGCGAGTAACATCGTTGCTCATAAAGAAGGGCACACACAAGGCCTTGTTTGGTATTGAGAAGAAGCCATTAAAGATGGAGGATGATGAGTGGAATGACATCGAATTTTGCGTAAAGGCGACGATCATACTGTGTCTATCAGATGAGTTCCTCTACAATGTGATGAATGAGGAGACAACTTGTCACGCCCCGCTTCCCAAAATACGCTGGAGCGGAGACGCGACACGAGTCGGCGACGCATGTACACAAGGAAAATACCTCACATATACGCGCTAAGCCTTAAATAACTGGAACAAGCTATAAATCTCAACTGTAATAAATCGGGATTACTGCAATATCTTATATAAGCAACCACACATGATATCATATGAATAAACACTGGAATAACAACTGAATCTGATATAACGAGAATTAAGAAATAATATGAAGGCAAGAAGGATAAGAATACCGTAATCGAATAGGGAGAAGCTCCAGCTCTTCGCGAAGCGTATGGTCCCAACGAACACCTGCACAATAGAAACAAAGCGTCCAATATCTGGACGCGCAATCCAGGGTCGTCAGAAAGCGACCTGATGAGTGTATTTGTAAAGAGGAGAGCTCGTGCATATAAATAATGTGCACAGAATAATAACAAGATAAACTGCAGACGGAAGATAAATACATGATAAACAAACAACTGAAGGATAACTGCATAACAACATGAATGAAGATAAAAGTCAACTATCACAACTGTAAATAGCAACTGATATCTGAATGTGTAACCTAGCATATGTCACTAATCCGGTTGGTTATTATTAACCTAACTGATGTAGTACTTTACTGTGTCCCATACCACAGCCGTTTTCCCACATATCAAATAAAGTTATCGTTGTTGTGACTGCCTGCCAATGTAGTGCATGTGTTTTGGAAGAGTACCGTGCATGCCCGGTACCACGGTCTAACACCCCTGGCGCTGAACCAGGACAAGCCGCAAGGCTCTGACAACTGAAGTCCACAGCCCCACACGAAAAGACTAGTGTGGCGCCGTAATTCAGGTATAGCCTTGACAACTGACAACTGAATAGGTAGCCAGTACTACCTTGGTTCCCCATGGTTGGAACCCACAACTCGGTACCATAAGAAGTCCTTCCAAAATACACGTCATGCATCATCGGGCAATTACCCCTGTTCCCCGGATTATGGTGTCTTTTATTAATAAGCAATCAATGTAATTTAATATGTAATAGTAACTGATATCTCCAACAGCTGCTGATGTCAATAATAGCTGATAATCTGACAACTGACAACTAACAACTGAGTATCTAACGACTAACATCTGACATCTGAAATAGAATACTGGAGATATAGCCACTAACACAATGGTGTCACTAACAGCTGGTAATTGGTACAGATCTCTACCAACTCTCATAAACTCTGAACACATCATATGATCACCAATAAATAATCTCATCAGTAACTGATAAAGTGAAAACTATCATCTGATAACTCTGAAATACAAGATCACTGATATCGAATAGATCACTATTACAATAACTCAATCTCTATTAATTAAAGTAATCAATAACTAGACATGAAGCACATGATATATTCTCGAGATCAACAAGTCAGCATTTACCGAAATCATATCTAAAGAGGAAACATCTTCAAACAACTGCAATCTAGAATAATTCAATTCTAAGTCAATACTAACCACTCATCCATACTTAAATGATATAATTAATTAATACATTCAGGACCCTTGCTTCTAATAATCCAAAACCAATATGATATCACATAACGAAGTCAAAGGTAAGATATCCACACATCTGGTCACAATCTAACAAATCAGTCACATCTAAATACTGAACAATATCCAATATAAATAACATAAATTTCAGTTCAACCCAAACTCAAACTAAGTCCATATTCTGATCCAAACATCAAGTAATCTAATTTCTTAGTAAAGTAACATCATAACAAGTCCATCATCAATATCCGAATGAATTATCACATAAGTTATTACCAATGAAAGAATAACAAGTCTGGAGAGTACTCTACGTGAAATATATCAATCTCATCTTAATGCAGATCAGGCTACAATAAAGAACGTAAATCTCAGATCGACTCTAACTCAAGATCAATCCAAATCACGGTCCAACTTTCCTCGCAACTAACTTCGAATCCAGAATAATAAACAACTAATAAGAACTAACAAGAATACTAATATCCTGGTGATAAAATATCAAGTCCACAAATGTCTAACATCAAATCACCTCAGATTCATTATTCGTGGTATATCAAAACCATCTCATATCGATATAGAAACGTCATATCTACTTGTCCACAATATCCAAAAGTGTTCTAGTTGGGATAATCACTAAATACATGAATATTAAATCTTTCAAACATAAACTATATCAACCTCAAGATCAAGCCGAGTTAAGTCATAGTCTAAGGTACATCAAAACTAGGCCAAAGCCAACAACGATAAACTTGAAATCACCTAGGGGGGTGAATAGGTGATGGCTATATGAAATATGGCAACAATGCGGAATTAAAAATTCTACTAACAAATTGCTCAAATTAAAAGACTAGTAATAAACACAATAAGTAGTGCAAGAATTAAAGGAGTTGAGTTTAGAGAAAATTCGAGCAAACGCAAACACAAGTATATGTTTTCGAGGTTCGAGCCACGCTCTACGTCCCCGCCTTCACACTTGAAGGATTTTCACTATTGTCGATCCCACCGGATCTTCAATACAAGGACACACTTGTCCGTTCACTTGTGATGCCGCAACACCACCCGGAGCACACTAGCTCGCCTTGAGGCCGATGCCTCTACAACTTCGTTCAAGAAGAAAATGATCACACTTGATCACAAAATAGCTCACTTGCACAATCCTATAACCAATATGTAGATGTAGAAATTTGGGATTGTGTAGTGCAAAATCTAGAGAGAAGTAGAGGAATAGGCTTCAAATGGGTGTATGGAAATTTTGGCTTTGAAAATCTTTTCTAAAGTGAAGACTTGAAATCTTATGAAAATCTCTTGTAAAAATGTTTAGGAATAGTTGTCTTATCATGTTAAAGTGACCCGCTATTTATAGGGGTTGAAAAGCTGGGTAAAACAGTAAGAGAGATTCGTTGGGGTGAGATCCCAACAAAATCTGTCAGAAAAATAGAGCTGTTGGAATCTGTCAGAAATTCTGACAGCTGCCGGTCGACCGGGACGGTCGACCGCCAACGGTCATATTTTTGACCGTTGGGGGACTACGGTCGACCGCCCCGGTCGACCGGAACAAACAGAGAGCACTGTAAGTGCTTCGGTCGACCGGAGCGGTCGGCCGACGTACACACATGCACAGCGTGTACGTCGGTCGACCCGGGCGGTCGACCGGCTACTGTCTGTTCTGAAAAAATAGAACTGCAGAAAGCCAGAACTTGGTTCTAAGGGTTTGATCTTGTGGTTTGGGGTTTTGGACATTGTAAAAATAGGAGTATGACCATATGTCACTACCCTAACATGTAAAAACATTTTGATAAAGTTTCTCTTGATAAAAACTTGTTTTTCTCAAAAATCGATTTTTCCAAAAACTTAAAGTTTCTAAAAACAAATTTTCAAAAACATGTTAGTTATAAAACTAAGTTGGAAATAGAACTTGAAATTGTTTTTGAAGCCATAAATCAAACTAAAGTGTGTGTAAGTGACAATCCCATAAATCTACTTCTAACATCTAGTTTTGACAAAAAGTCTAAAAGAAAAGCAAAATTACAAATCTTGGACTTTTTCTTTGACTTGGTCTTTTCTTCATGTCTTGATCCCGAAGCTTCCTAATGTGCTTAGCTTGGGAATGCACATCTTTAGCGGCGTCCAAACTTGTGAGTCTTGATAGTGGAGCCGTCAAAACAACCTGTATAACCTGAAATACTTTTAAACAAAATTATTAAATACATAACTAAATATGTTTTGTTATCATCAAAATATTCAACAAGATATAGGGCTAATGGCCTTTGGGCCAACAATCTCCCCCTTTTTGATGATGACAAAACATATATAGTTATCACAAATATTTTGGGTAGAGACTTCAAATGAAGCTCCCCCTCAACACATGCATATAATAAAAATCATACTCAGACATGGATAAATATGGCAAATGATAAATGATAAACATCAAGTGATAATACACATGTCCATGCCAACAATTTTCATGTCATAAATAAGGATGAAAACATGATTTCATAAAGAAACGATACATATAAGGAAAAGATACATGTCCACAAAACATAACAGAAATACATGTCCAAACAAAAGCAAAACACAAAATATGTCTCTCAACAAATAACTCTCCCCCTTTTTGACATCATCAAATAAGGGGAGGTCACTTTCATCACTTGGCACTAGCAGCATCGTCGTCCTCATCGTCTTCCTCATCTTCCTCGTCCTCAGACGAACTCTCTGCAGCATCCATCTTCTTGTCACCATCATCGTCTTCCTCCGAAGAAGAAGCTGCCACCTCCTCTGGATCAATGCCGTCAACTTTAGTCCGAGGTGGAGGAATAGATGAACGAGTTCTGGTGGGAAATGGAGGGCCAGTGGAGGGAAGTGGACGAGCAATGGAAGTGGGATCAGGAACGAGCATGTCGAATTTCGTAAAGAGTGCCTCAAATTGCGTATCCATGAATCTCATGGAGTCAGCAAAATAGGACATATCATTACGAATTTCTTGGATACGTGAGTCCATCACCGCACGAGAATCTGCCTCGCGCTGGAATCGTGCGTCCATCTCTGCACGAAGCGCTGCATCACGCTCTCAATCCAAGCCTGGTGTGCCTCGAACTGAGAGCGTACCTCTGAGGACATAAGAGCCTGAAGGTCTGGAGGTAAAACAGGGGCAGAAGCAGATGATGTCCCTGGGGCCGAAGAAGACCCTAGGGCAGAAGATGATCCTGGAGCAGCAGGAGGAACAGGAGGTTGCTCAGGAGCGTGTCGACGCAACTGGGCTTCCATCCTCTTCAAGAGAACTCCGTCAATGTTTATTAGAGGATCATCAGGAGACTCAGATGAGAGATCAAAATTTAGAGCTTTAAGAAGATGTGTAATCAACATGCCATAGGGCAAGCTCCTACCCGACATGCGAATCTGGTCGGATGCCATATGAGAAGCTATGATACGGGGAACATTTATCTTAATGAATCGCAGAAGGCAATAGATGATCAATGGAACAGGACTCCTAGCATGACTGTACTCACCAGATTTAGGGACAATGTTAAAGAAAATGATTTTGGCAAGGACCTGAGATGTGAGGGTGAATCTACTCACAACTTCATTCCTCACCAAACCAGGGTTGTTATCCCCGTGGATCAAAGTGGATGCGGTGAGCGCAGACTCACCCTCCGGAAACTCAAAATCATGAAGGTCATGGGTGTAGACATCAGCTCCAACAGTGGAGAGATGTAGAATGTCAACAAACTGACCAATGCTAAGGTCAATGTCCCTACCTAGGACTCTAGAAAAGATACGGTTTCCATCAAAAGAGAAATTAGTATAGAAATAGGGAACGAGAGATGTATAGACTTATTCTTTAATGGTCAAGAAATCATTTAAGGAGTTGTTCTGCAGGATTTGGGGAATGTCCAAATGTTCAAAATCTTGTATAACGACATATCTCCCCGAATTGATGTTCCTCTTGGAAAGATTAATGAACCGATTTTCAGCAACCTCATTAATGAAAGGTCGTTTGGGCTTGGGGACATATGAAGAGGGTTGAGCAACAGATTTACCCTTTTCAGACCTAGTTCTTTTAGACATTTTTGAATAAAAAGATGATTTTTAGGTTAAAGTGGTTTAGGGCTTGATCTAAGAACTTAGAGACCTAAAATCTTGACAATAGGAAGTAGATCTTAAAGCTAGATGTAAAGAACAGAAGTAAAAATCGGATTTTTACCTGGGAACTGAAGAACAAAACCCTAGAACAGAAAAATCTGAAATACTTCGAATCCAGCAGAGAGGAAGTCCTGAAATCGAAGATCCAGCACTTGAAGATGGAATAGAAGTGGGTTTTGAAAGGATTTGGAAATGGTTGAGAGATTAGAGATTTAGAGAAAATTTTGAGGAGAGGAGACGTCGGTTCGTCGGCTGCGAGTGTGAGAGAGAGAGAGAGAGAAAAAGTCAAATAAATAGCAGTTTTAGGGCTGAATACGATGAACGGTCGACCGGTCGGTCGACCCAGAAAACCCGAGAGCTCTGTAACTTCAGAGCGGTCGACCGAGACCTATAGTCGGTCGACCCAACAATCCCGAGAGCTCTGCAGACTTTGAGCGGTGGACCGGGACCTATAGTCGGTCGACCGTTAACAGAACAGAAATAAAATTAATTTATTTCAAGCGAAGTCGGTCGATCGCGACCTATAGTCGGTCGACCGTCTTTGCCTGAAAGACAGTTCTGCAGCATCAGCCCAAAAAAAATTTAAAAGAAATTTTAATAAAACACAAGTATGATATATTATACAAATAACATGTTTTAATCTTCATGTCAATCAAAAACACATACAAGGCATTTTATTTTATTTTTGATTTAAATACAAAGTTTTTTAGAGATGTTGAAGCCGAATACCCAGTGACGGGTTCTGAACTTCATCCTCTTGATTCCTCTTGAATGAGTTGAGGTGCGCAATTGTCATCTCTAAGGTATTTGCTTGAATATGAAATTTTTACAAAATTTTATTTCTATTTTTTGAAAATACAATGTGTATATATATAAATAAGCTAGTTTAGGCATGGCATGTAGACATACAATGGACATGGTATAAAAGACAAGATATTGAACAAGGCATATACACAATCATGATAGGGATGTAAGTTTACACTAGCATATATCAATGTATCATAAAAGTAAACTAACAATCCTATACATGTGTATATAAATAACCAAACAAAAACTTTTAAATGGAGAAGTTACCAAGCATGGGCAATCTCCAAAATAGGTGCCTCCATGATAGCGATGCAAATGCGATGTGTTCTTTGAGCTTAGTTGCATCCACCACCCGGGCACCGTCTCCCCCTAAGTCTTGGAGGAAGAAGATCCACCTGCATCATCTAAATTTGGTGGGTCTTTTGGTACCCATATCTTTTTGGGTCCTTTTGGATTAGTACCGGGACGAACCCAAACATATTTATTATGCACATTATTTTTAGCAAAACAAAACTTTTCTAAATGATCTTTGCGGCCACAATGCGTGCAAATGTAAATTTTACCACTACCATACATGTATGCATGTTTATGTGTGTGTGCATGTTTCCGTGCATGTGCATGGTGAGTGTGTTTCCCTTGGGTTACTCCCTTAGGAAATCTAGATGCAAACTTATTTAAATCAAAAGCACACTTTTTAAGAGTTGAATCTAAAACATCAACTCGTTTTTGAATTTCCAAAAATTCATTTTTATTACATGAAGAGATAGAAGTTTTTCCTTTACAAGCTATTTTATAATTTTCAAAATCAATTTTTATTTTCTTAAAAGCACAAGATAAATCATTTTTCTCCTTTTCAATAATATTAATTTTATCTTTTAAAGATTCATTTTCCCTTTTTAATTTCTTATTATGAGATTGAGAAATCTCATATCTATGTTGAAGTTCTTCAAAAAATTGGGCTAATTCATCCATAGTTAGCTCATCATCATCTATTGAGTTTTCGTTTGTTACCTTTGATGCATCCTCCCCATGTGCCATGAAGCACATGTGTGCGGCATCGTTCTCCTCTTCGGATTCCGACTCCGTGTCATCCCATGTTGCAACCATAGCTTTTTTCTTCTTTGGCCCATTCTTGGAGGTGGTTGCTTGAAGAGCGGGGCAATCGGCTATGAGATGTCCGATTTTCTTGCAATGGAAGTAAGGACCGGTTCTTCTCTTTTCTTTTCATACCTTCCTTGAGGTCTCCCTCTTCGGAAGTTGCTTTGCCTCCCCTTCTTGTAGAACATCTTGCCCACCTTCCGGATGAGCATGGCAAAATCTTCATCGCAATCATCCGATGAATCATCCTCTTCATGGATGGTTGGAGTGGCTTTGAAGGCAAGTGCTTTCTTTTTGGGTGCCTCCCTTTCTTCTCTTACCTTCATCTCCATCTCATGCGTCTTGAGATTTCCGATGAAGCCGGAGAAGTCCATCTCCTCCCTATCGTTGAGTTCCTTGAGGGTGGTTGCCTTTACTTCCCAAGATTTGGGAAGAGCCCGAATGACCTTCCGAATCTTTTGGTCATTATCGATTGCGTTACCTAGAGAAGATAAAGCATTAGTGATCTTGGTGAAACACGTGAGCATGTCATCAATGCTCTCATTATCAAACATGTAAAAATTCTCATATTGAGAACGTAGCAAGTCAATCTTGGATCTTTTGACTTGTGACGTTCCTTCATGAGTCACAATTAAAATATTCCAAACTTCAAATGCGGATTTACAATTAATGATGCGTGCTAGGTCATCCTCATTTAGAGCTTGGGTCAAGGCATATTGGGCTCTAGCATTTGCCTCATAGTCCTTGGTGGTGTCCTCGGACCATGAACTCTCATTGGTGAGGGGTTCAACAAATTCTCTAGTGATGGCCCTAGCTACTCTGACACCTAGGGACTTTAGAAATAGGTTCATCTTGACCTTCCAAATAGGGAAGTTCAAGCCATCAAACTTTGGTGGGGACTTGATGCTAGAAAAGTCAAGTGATGCCATGGATGAATAATATAAAGCACAATATATGAAAAATGCAACTAATATAGCCAAATAACAAGGATCTCCCTAAGGTTGTTAGACCAAATAGTAGGGTTAGGCTCTGATACCAATTGAAATCACCTAGAGGGGGGGTGAATAGGTGATGGCTATATGAAATATGGCAACAATGCGGAATTAAAAATTCTACTAACAAATTGCTCAAATTAAAAGACTAGTAATAAACACAATAAGTAGTGCAAGAATTAAAGGAGTTGAGTTTAGAGAAAATTCGAGCAAACGCAAACACAAGTATATGTTTCGAGGTTCGAGCCACGCTCTACGTCCCCGCCTTCACACTTGAAGGATTTCCACTATTGTCGATCCCACCGGATCTTCAATACAAGGACACACTTGTCCGTTCACTTGTGATGCCGCAACACCACCCGGAGCACACTAGCTCGCCTTGAGGCCGATGCCTCTACAACTTCGCTCAAGAAGAAAATGATCACACTTGATCACAAAATAGCTCACTTGCACAATCCTATAACCAATATGTAGATGTAGAAATTTGGGATTGTGTAGTGCAAAATCTAGAGAGAAGTAGAGGAATAGGCTTCAAATGGGTGTATGGAAATTTTGGCTTTGAAAATCTTTTCTAAAGTGAAGACTTGAAATCTTATGAAAATCTCTTGTAAAAATGTTTAGGAATAGTTGTCTTATCATGTTAAAGTGACCCGCTATTCATAGGGGTTGAAAAGCTGGGTAAAACAGCAAGAGAGATTCGTTGGGGTGAGATCCCAACAAAATCTGTCAGAAAAATAGAGCTGTTGGAATCTGTCAGAAATTCTGACAGCTGCCGGTCGACCGGGACGGTCGACCGCCAACGGTCATATTTTTGACCGTTTGGGGGACTACGGTCGACCGCCCCGGTCGACCGGAACAAACAGAGAGCACTGTAAGTGCTCGGTCGACCGGAGCGGTCGGCCGACGTACACACATGCACAGCGTGTACGTCGGTCGACCCGGGCGGTCGACCGGCTACTGTCTGTTCTGAAAAAATAGAACTGCAGAAAGCCAGAACTTGGTTCTAAGGGTTTGATCTTGTGGTTTGGGGTTTTGGACATTGTAAAAATAGGAGTATGACCATATGTCACTACCCTAACATGTAAAAACATTTTGATAAAGTTTCTCTTGATAAAAACTTGTTTTTCTCAAAAATCAGTTTTTCCAAAAACTTAAAGTTTCTAAAAACAAATTTCAAAAAACATGTTAGCTATAAAACTAAGTTGGAAATAGAACTTGAAATTGTTTTTGAAGCCATAAATCAAACTAAAGTGTGTGTAAGTGACAATCCCATAAATCTACTTCTAACATCTAGTTTTGACAAAAAGTCTAAAAGAAAAGCAAAATTACAAATCTTGGACTTTTTCTTTGACTTGGTCTTTTCTTCATGTCTTGATCCCGAAGCTTCCTAATGTGCTTAGCTTGGGAATGCACATCTTTAGCGGCGTCCAAACTTGTGAGTCTTGATAGTGGAGCCGTCAAAACAACCTGTATAACCTGAAATACTTTTAAACAAAATTGTTAAATACATAACTAAATATGTTTTGTTATCATCAAAATATTCAACAAGATATAGGGCTAATGGCTTTGGGCCAACAAAACTACCAACACATAAAATAACGCTAATACAAGCAAATATCAACTACATGAATAAAGTGGACAATCATGGATATCTCATGAAGTGGTACAAATAATCAAACTGGTAAAATATAAAAGAAAGTCACATGAAATGATAAGTGTAACATGTAAAGCATACCGATAACGCTAAATACACAAGAACGAATACTCACATGAAATGACGCGATTTCGGAAGTGAATCGCTATCTGGTCTTCAGTGCACGAACCGGTATTGGTCTACGGATCATCCCATCAGTCAGTCTTCGAATTGCCTGTGTTTCGGGTCCACAACGAGTATGAATCCGAATCGGGTCCGGGTCTACTGTAGCTGAGTTCGGATCTCACTGGACGGGTCCGAAATACTGTAGCATGAAACCGAACATACAAATAAATATAAATGTACACTTAACACACTTCCAAGCACACCGAGACATACGTGTACACTTACACACGTACAAATACAAGTATACACATACATACATACTATATGCATACATACCCACACTTACATACATATTATATTTATATATATATATATATATAAATAAAACACATGCTTGTAAATGTACCCATAATTATACACACCCCCTTAAGCATAATAATTCATGCATACATTAAACATAATGCAAACATATCTATTAATTAAGACCCACTTATTAATTACTAAACTACACACACATAATTAAAGTACACATTCATGCATGTACATGCATTCATACATACATACATACACCACCCACTCACGCACACACCAACACACATTAATATGAACTTCCCAATTATTACAAGATCGCCCTCACACAAATAAATATAAAACTAACCTCGAGCCGATTTGCGGCGCACCGACGGAGGCTCTGGCGGAGGCGTCCGGGGACACGGAGGATGTCGTTGGATAGAGCATCTCACCATGAAGGGCGTGGGTGCGTTCGCGCTCGCCGACGGTGATCCACGGCGACCCACAAAGTCACGAAAAATGACATCCCACGCACAATGAAACACACATAGATTAATTATCCAAATAACTCATGCACACTCATAATCATATCAATGTATAATAATACATGCATTTAAATATCCCAACATACTATAGAGAGATACAGAGAGAAAAAGGACCTGAGCAGGGGTTTCGTGGGCTGCCAAAGGCTGCTGCTATTGCCTGGAGGGGTTTGCTGCGCTGGAGGGAAGTGCGGGGAGGTGATGGTGTTGTCGGCCAGGACCTTGGGTTGCCGGGTGCTCGTGGAGGACTTCTGGGCTGCTGGAGAAGCTCGCGGAACTGCCGGAGGGAGGGAGACGCGGCCAGGTGCACGGGCAAGATGAGAAGGAGTTAGAGATGCTACCATTGGTTGGTGGTGTAGCAGGAGACGGGTGTTGGCCTACGGCAGCCATGGAGCAAGGCCTGCCGGCGGGGGTCTCAGCAGGGTGGTTGTTAGAGTTGCGCCGGCCAAGATGCGCACAAGGGGGCTCGGGTCTGCTGTTGCTTCGCTGGTGGAGTGCTGGGTGCGCCAAGGAAGGAGATCCGGCCTGGGGGGTGGTGGCGGACATGGCCAAGGGCAGTCACGGCAGCCAGCAAGGGGGAGGGGAGTTGGGGGTTCACCGGAGTGGGCTGCTAGGGCAAGGGGGAGGGGAGTTGGGCGGCCTGGAGCAACCATGGGGAATCCGGCCATATCTCCGGGGTCCTGCTGACGGAGAGGGAGGAGCATGGCCCGCTTGCTCGTGCTCCGGCGGAGATCGTTGAACGAGAGGGGTTGCCGTGGCCATCAAGGGGGAGGTGCGGTGGCTGCAGATGGGGGTGCGGCTGGATGTGAGAGAGAAGGTAATTAGATTAGGGATTAATGATTAGGTTTAGGTTAGGATTATATATAGGATGGGTTATGGGTTTTGGGTTGGATCCAAATGGGTATGGGTAATGGGTAGGATTAGGAACTAATGAAATAGAAGTGGGTAAGGATTAGAGAATAGGAATAAGAAGGAGAAGGAATAATACTACCACTAAAAAATATAATAATAATTAATAGTAACAATAATAAATAATTAGTAATAATAATTAGTCTTAAGGAAACAACCATTCCTAATAATAACTATTAATAATAATAGTAATTAACAATAACATTAATAATCATAATGGTTAGCAATCACAATAAAAATTAATCAACATAAATAATAATACTAATATTAAAATTAATAAATAAAATAATAGTAGAACTAATAATAATAATCTTAATAATTAACCATACAATAATAATAATAAATAATAATATTAGTAACACAATTAAAATTAATAAACACTAACAATATTATTAATAATAATACTAATAGTAATAAGTAATTAAAAATACTGATAAGAAATAACGGAAATAGTATATAAAGCCAAAGTGTCAATTTACTATCTTAAAAATAAATTTTCATATTTAATAATAATAATAATCACAAGAAAGAAAATAATAAATTAAGTTGATTAAAAAAAATTAATCTGTTAATCAAAATAAATACTTTAGGAAAATAAAATAAAGTATTTCTAACTAGGGATCTTACACAACTGCTGGTCTTTGGTGTAGGCGGGAGAGACTTTACATGACGAAGAGTTTGCCTAACAAGCTCTTCATGAAGAAGCAGTTATATAACCTTCAGATGAAGAAGGTACACCTATTCTACAACATCTCAATATTTTTAATAGAATAATAAGTGACTTGTTAGCTCTAAAGGTCAAGCTAGAAGAAGAAGACAAAGCTCTTCTGTTATTCTCTTCTCTTCCATCACCACTTGGCGACCACCATCATGTATGGTAAGGAGACCTTAGAGTTAGAAGATGTCAGGCAGATGCTCCAAAATAACGAGCTGATGAGGAAGACAGATTCTACGGAGGAGACCTTAGGATTGTTTGTCAAGGGCCAGAGGGGAAGATCAAAAAGTAGGGGTCCCAAAAGGGATTCAGAAACTTCTAACAGTTTCTCTTGCTACTTTTCCAAGAAATCAGGGCACATTAAGAAAAAAAATGTATGAAATATAAGGATATGCTGAAGAGAAAAGGCGGCAAAGATTCTGATGGGGCTAGTACCAGCGAAAAGTCAGATCAAGCCGGGGTTGTCGAAGAAGCAAATGAGGAAAAGAAAAATACTCAGATGCTTGGTTACTTGACTTGGGGTGCACATACCACATGTGCCCAGAAAGGGAGTGGTTTAGTACTTACAAGTCTTATGATAGGCTCTGTGCTGATGGGAAATAATGTCATGTGTAAGACTATTGGCATCGGCAACAACCGTATGAGGATGTTTGATGAACAGATTCGAACCATCATGAACATTCGACACGTTCCGAATTTAAAGAAAAATCTTCTCTCATTGGGAACTTTGAAAGCTCGAGGGTACAAGTTTTCTAGTATAGATGAAGGAATCAAAGTTGCTAAAGGCGCTATGACGATTCTCAAGAGAGAATGGACAGCAAACTTGTACAAGTTGATAGGAAACATTTTGTTAATAATGCTTCAGCAACAACAGAGAAGGAGGATACTACAAGACTTTGGCACATACGTCTTGGATACATGAGCGAGCGATATCTTCAAGCCCTACACAAAAGGAGTACTCTACCAGGTATCAAATATTGCAAACTTGATATTTGTAAAGTTTGCATTATGGGTAGGCAACGTAGAGTAGCTCTCTCTACATCTCAGCACAAGATAAAGGGCTTGCTAGATCTCATATACAGAATGTGTGGGGTCCTTCGCCAGTAGCATCCATTGGGGGTGCTAGGTACTATGTTACTTTCATGGATGATTTTTCAAGAAAAGTTTAGGTATACTTCTTGAAGCAGAAATCTAAAGTATTTCAGAAGTTCAAGGAGTGAAAACTATGGTGGAAAATCAGACAGGGCGGAAGGTGAAAGTCTTGAGGTCCGATATAGAGACGAGTATACCTCCAAAGAATTCAAAGACTACTTAAAGCAAGGACATCAACACCAGCTAAGTATTTCAGGACGACCAGAATAAAACGGAGAAGCAGAGAGTATGAATCGGATACTTACAGAGCGTACCCGCAGTTCAGATTACATGTTGACATGTCAAAAGGATTTTGGGCAGAAACGGTGAATTATGTGAGTTATCTGGTAAACATGTCACCATTAACAGCTATTGATCTTTAGATCCAATAGGAGATATGACGAGGAGAGTCTGTAGACTATTCAACCTTATAGATTTTTGGTTGCCCGAGTATAGTTTGGTTGATAGTCAGAAAAGAAACAAACTTGAGTCCAAGTCTAAGAAGTGTATCTTCATCGGGTTTACCAAAAGAGTCAAGGGTTTCAGACTTTGGGATTCTGAGAAAAGGAGCATTTTTACCAGCAGAAATGAGATTTTTGACAAAGAATAAATGTTGCAAGAAAAGTCAGAGATGAAGGATAAAGTGCAAGGTGGAGCTTCAGATAGTTCAACAGACACTTAGAAAAAAGAAGTTGAGTTCTCAGAGAGCCCTGAAAGGCTTGAAGGGTCAGAAGAGAACTCCTCAGATTCAGATGGAGAAGAACAGGAGGCTACTCAAGAGCAATGTAGACTGTTAATGCGGTCAGTCAGAGTTACGGTGCCACCAACAAGGTATGGCAAGGAAGATGATCATGTCTCTTTCGCATTAATAACAGAATTAGGAGATCTGGACAGTTACAGGGAAGAGATCGAGACAGATGACCACGGTAAGTGGATTACATCCATGGAGTAAGAGATAGAGTCTTTGAATAGAAATTAAATATGAACATTAGTCGATCTTTCAAAAAACTCCAAGGCAATAGGTTACAGATGAGTCTTTCACAAGAAAGATAATGAGCAGTACAAGACAAGGTTACTTGCCAAAGGATATACTCATAAGGAGGGATTAGCTACAATGAGATTTTTTCCTCCTGTAGTCAAGCATACATCTATTCGGATGTTATTGGTGACAATTGTTCAGTTTGATCTAGAGTTAGAGCAGATGGATGTTAAAACAACGTTCTACATGGTGAGCTAAAGGAGAAGATATGGATAAAACAACCTGAAGGTTACATCAGGAAGGTAAAAAAGTAAGGTGTGTCTTCTAAAGAAGTCTCTCTATAAACTTAAGTAGTCTACCAGACAGTGGTAAAAATAGTTCAACTCTTTCATGATCAAGGTCAGATACAACCGATGTGAGTATGATAGTTGTGTCTGTTTTAAGTAGGATGATGATCTGACATATTTGCTGTTATATGTGAATGATATGCTGATTGCTGTGAATAACAAGACACATGTTCAAAAGTTTAAATCTCAGCTCAAGAATGAATTTGACATGAAGGACTTGGAAGAAGTCAAGAAGATCTTAGGTATAGAGATCGCTCGCGACAGATGCTCAGGCAGACTTTCACTATCTCAGGAGAACTATATTCTCAAGGTGTTGGAGAGATTCAACATGGCAGAAGTAAGACCAGTCATCATTCCTTTGACAGATTACTTCAAATTATCCTCCAAGCAGTGTCCATAATCACGAAAGAGGAGAAGGAGATGTCTCGAGTACCATATGCTAATGCGGTGAGATCACTCATATATTTTATGACCTGCACTAGGCCTGACTTAGCCTATGCAGTTAATACAATAAGTTGTTTCATGTCAAATCTAGAAAAACAACATTGGGAAGCAGTGAAGTGGATACTACGATATCTGCGAGGGACTACGAGACTAGGCTTAGTGTTTCAGATATTAGAAATGAGAAAGCCTAGGGTACTACAAGACTATATTGATGCAGATTATGCGGAGAGATCTTGATCAGCGAAGTTCTACGACAGGCTATGTGTTCACAATAGTTGAGTGTGTCATTAGTTGGAAGGCAGAGTTGAAAGATATAGTTGCTCTTTCAATGATAAAGGTAGAGTACATGGCTGCAGTTGAGGCATCAAAAAAAACTTTGTGGTTGAGAGAATTGGTTGAGACATTTAGTATCATATGGGGATTCAGTTCGGGTTCATTGCTATATCCAGAGTGCGATTCATTTCGCTAAGGATCACAAGTATCACAAGGGAACGAAGCACATTGATGTGAGGTATCAGAAGATACGTTAGTGGGTCATGGATGATAAGGTGATCGATTTGATAAAAAATAACACGAAGAAGAATCCAGCAGATATGATGACGTAGACCATTCAGTTAGAGAAGTTCAGAGCATCTCTGAACTTCATCAAGATTCTCCAAAGATAAAGTGACAAATTAGCTCTTGAGAGGGAGCCATATGAGTCACAAAAGAGGGAAGAAAGAAGGTGAATGGAGCAGATTTCTATGGATAGATTCAATGAACATGAGTCAAGGTGGAGATTGTTAGATTTGGAGTGCCTCATATTCATTGGAGAAGAATTCAAGTTCTTAAAGTTTTCTAATACGGGTATATTTTCTGTTTTAGTTTGGATATAGATTTCTTATTTCTCTACGGCAGTGCTAATATGGTTATTGGAGTTTGTGCTGCATTAGGATAATCCTAGGTGCCTATATAAATCCTTTGGAGTAGCCATTTGAAGGTGTGTTAAGAATTCAAGAGAATTTCAGATTTTCACCATTGAGAGTTGTGAGAGAGATCTTCTTGTAACTCTTGTATTTTCTCCTCTGTTTTAAAATTTCTCCCCTCCTCCCCATGGACGTAGGCACATTACCGAATGATGTTAAATCTGGTGTTCTTTGGTTGTATAGTGATTTAGTTTTCAATTGTTTGCTAGTGGTAGATCTTTTACGCTTTCGCTTCTGCTATCGAGTCTTCAACTCGGTGTTTCTCTGTTATTTGATTGATGATAGATCATCAATGGTAGGGACTTGACAATGGCCTTAGTCACTTCGTCAGGCACATGGATTGATCTCTCCTCAATATCTTCACCCAGCAAATTATATTGGCTCATCTTAGTTTTTAGGATGCTTGTTATTGGCTTTGGTTTCAAGAACTCATGTACATTAATCCTTGTGCCCCTCCCATGATCCCTGACATATTTGCATGTTAGTTCTACTTTGGCCTGATCAGAAAGGAAATAGTTAAGGAGCTCCGCAACCTTACCGAATCCAGCTACAGATACCAATATCAAGCAAACTATCGAAGTATAATAACACGGCAATAGTTTGCTTTTGCAAGTTCAAGTCCTGTCCTAGCCAATTGTAGAATAACTTGTTAGGATTTTGCTTTATTTTTAAGAGGAGATGATGATCCAAGAAGATTCAATCGAGTTAGAGAAAATGATGACTTGAAGCATAAGAAGTAAAACAAGTAGGTACGGATTAATCGACTTATAAAGTTTTATTAGTCGACTGTTGCACAACACTAGTCGACTAGGGCAGATACCACTAGTACAGAATTAGACTTTCACGTCAAGTGTTTGACGTCGATTTCAGTAACACAATGGCGTGAAAAGAGGCAGTGGTATTTTTGTAATATTTTGAAAAACTTACAATGTTGGTTCTCCAAGGAACCAACATAGAAACTCAAAAAATAAAGACGATGGTATTTATGTAATATATTAAAAAACTTATGACATCAGTTCTTTACAGAACCGACATAGAATCTCAAACAAAAAAAAAATCTTTTTTTAAATAAAAAAAACTTAACATGTCGGTTCTAAATGAACCAACGTATGAAAACCTTACGACATCGGTTCTTTGAAGAACCAATGTCGAAAGTAAAACAAAATAAAATATAAAAGTACTTAAGATGTTGGTTCTAAAAAATGAACCGACGTCTTTAACACATCAATTCATTTTATGAACCAATGTTGTTTCGTTTCCCTCTTAAATTTTCCCAAAAAATGAAATTCCCCGCCCACCGCCTCTCTCCCTCTCAAATTTGTCATAAGTCTAAAACCCATTAGATCTCTCTCCCTTGATTTCGCCCAGTGCCTCCTCAAGCTCGCCTCCGCCCTCGTCCAGTGCCTCCAAGAGCTCTAGCAAGCTCCAGAGCCTCCACGAGCCACATCGAGGAGCTCTGCTCCGAGCACAGCAACACGAAAGACAGGTGTAAAATTTTATTAAACTCTTTTAATCCTTACTTAGTTGCTCTTTTAGAAACTCAAGTTGGTGCTACTATTGTAGCGAGTGTTAACGTGAGATTTTCAAGAATTGGGAACATACTCGGTGGCTCGTGGAGTTTAGAGATTTTCTCCGCTGTAATGGTTTATTTTTATTGGCCAAGTTCATACTCGGTGGTTTGTGGAGCTCATGGGAGCAGTGGAGATCGGTGGTGGTGGAGGAGCTCTTGGTGATGGCGGAGCTCGGTGGCGGTGGAGCTCATGGCTGCAACAGTGGAGCTCGTGGATGGGATTTTCAGCGATTGGATTTTTTCTTTTGGAGTGTAAAATTTTGATATACAGTTTGATGATGTTGATGATGATAAGTTTGATGATTATGATGATAATGTTTTCAGTTTTTGGGAAGTGTAAAGATTTGATTAAGTTTTTTTTGTCTGAAATATTTTGAGTTTAATGATGATGATGATAATTTTGAGTTCGAATTTGAGATGATATCGAGCTTCTCGCGGCGGTCGGCGATGACATCGTGGAGGAATACGATTGAGCGGTCCACGGGAGGGAGACAATGGCAGATTTTTTTATTTTTTAGTAAAAAATAAAGTTTTCACATTGGCTTAAACCGACATCTTTGCCCCTACCTTACAATGTCCGTCGCATAGACGTCGGTACATCATTTCATTTTCTCATCGGTTTTAAACCGACGTGGAATCTCTCTTTTTTTTTTGTAGTGTGCAGAAGTAGAAACAGATAGCAATCCCTATACAGTAGTCGATTATATGCTTTATAAGTTGAATAATGACAGAGATTAGTCGACTAATCAACTGATTGAGGCATTTTCTGAAGCGGAATCGATTTTCTTTTCAGGTTCTGATTTTCTTTTCTATTGGAGTACGAATAGGATTCAGTTTCTATTCAATGAAGATTTGTTTCTAAAGATTAAAGAGTTTAGAATTCTTCAATCAAGGAGATCAACTCCTAATAGGATTGATCAAGATTCTTCAAGCATCCAACGGCCAAGATAATCTCGTAGTCCAAATAGGAGTTATTTTGTAAAATTCTATAAATAAAGGTTATAACCCAGCATTGTAATTGCCTTGAACAAACAAAGAAGGCACAGAAAAAGGTGGAGAATAACAAGGAAGCCAAGAAAGAGAGGATAAGGTAAAGGTCATGGAGATAAGGTAATACTCTTGTAATCTAGGTCTAAATTAAAAAGGAAGGAGAATACTCTTGTTGCATCAAGAGGAATGTTAGATCTCTTTATATCAAGTTTATTAATAAAGCTCTCTCAAGTTTTCTCCCTGTGGACGTAGGTCAAGTTTGGGCCGAATCACATTAAATTCTCGTGTTATTTCTTGTTATTCTTTTATATAGGTATTCCTACTTTGCTTTACAATAGTTTTTCATTTACAAGTATCATCATATTATTAAGTTTCTCAAACGTCGATCCTGCGAGTAATAATTGGTATCATATCGTCGACTTGTTAGAAAAAATGGTATCAGAGCATACCGATTTCGTAACAATTGGTATCAGAGCTAAATGTTAACGAAGGGTGACATGTTGAAGATAGAAAGTTTTATGACAAAGTTTGTGGTCGAGAAGTTCTGGTAAAGAAAACTTCAGTTTATAACAAAAGAGGGTGAAGGTGTTACTGGTACAACAAGGTCTGTACAAGACGTTGCAGGATAAGTCATCAAAAGTTGCATGTACGTTAGATGATGACTGAGAGGAGATGGATTTAAAGGCGGCAAGCATGATCCAACTATATCTCACAGACGAGGTTATGTACAACGTGATGAATGAAGAAATAACTATGAGATTGTAGTCAAGATTAGAAATATTGTATATGACGAAAAGCCTCTTCAACAAGTTGTATCTCAAGAAACAACTACGTTGGTTACACATGAATAAAGGGACATCAGTGTTGGACCACTTAAACTTCTTTAACAAGGTCATCAGTGAGCTTCTAACGGTTGATGTCAAGATCAACAGGGAGGACAAGGCGTTGACACTTCTCAGTTTACTTTCACAATCATATGATCACATCGTCACCACCATGTTGTATGTAAGGAACTCTCATCTTAAGGGAAGTCACATCAACTCTCTTATCTAATGAGATTAGAAAAAGGTCAAATCAAGAGGAGCAGAGAGGATCGGGTTTGGTGGTCACGAGAAAGAAAGGTTCGAGATCGTCAAAGGTATGTTACTTTTGTCACAGGGAAGGTCACTGAAAGAATGATTACGAGCATCGACAAGAGTGGTTAAAGAAGAAGGGGAAAGTTGCAGAGGCAGACATAGCAAGCAGTTGTAGAGGACATTGAAGTATTAATGTCTTCTTATGTTGAAGACAACACTTCTCAATATAAAGGCTAGATATTTCGGGTAGTACGGTTTATTTATATTCCCAAAAAGAGATGTTCAACTCCTTGGTTGCGAAGGAAGAAGGGATTGTCAAGATGGTGGATGACTCGGCTTGTGAGGTCAACGGTACTAGAACAATCAATGTTACAGAAAGAGATGGGAAGGTGCATGCTCTGGAGGCGGTTTGGTATGTCTCGGAGGCACGATACAATTTAATATCCATAAGGGTGCTCGATGAAGAAAGATGATGGATCTAAGTGCAAAAAAGCGTCATCACAATTAACCATAGAGACAGGGTAATCCTAGAGGAAGAGAAGTGTGGAGGGTTATACAAGCTGAAGGAAGAAAACTCAGTTCGAGATGGAGTTTCAGAGATAAGCTTGGAAGGAAGCTCATTGCGAGTTGAATCTTCAAGAAAGACTGCAATGGGATGTGAAGGGTCAAAGTGTTGCGCGAAGAAGAAATGGTGCATTTGGGTAAGGCCCGAGATGGCCCAAGCCATTGCAGGAAATCAGCCAAAGGTCCCAGAGAGAGGGAGCAAGAGTTAAAGGCTTCACGGTATGGTTACAACAAAGGAAAGAATCAAGGTAGTAATCCAAATCTTAAGGTGTTTTACTAAAGGTTAGAAAAGTAAGTCAAGGTGAAGATTGTTAGGATTTTGCCTTTTTTTCAAGAGGAGATGATGGTTCAAGAAGATCCGTCGAGTTGGAGAAGATGATGGTTTGAAGCAGAAGAAGCAAACCAAACAAATGCGGATTAGTCGACATATAAAGTTTATAAGTCGACTAACGCATAAGACCAGTCGACTAGTAGGGGCAGATAAAGAAGCAAAAACAGAGAGAATCATTATACAGTGGTCAATATATAGTTTATAAGTCGGCTAATGGCAGGACTAGTCGACTTTTATCAGGATAAGTCGACTAATCGAAGTATGTCCTGAAGTGGAATCAGTTTCATTTTCAGGCTCGCTTTTCCTTTTCTGGTGGAGTACGAATAGGATTCACTTTTATTTAATGAAGCTTTTTTGATAAAGATTAAAGGGTTTAAAATTCTTATAGATCAAGGAGATCAGCTCCTAATAGGATTGGTCAAGATTATTCAAGCATCCAACGATCAAGATCATCTCATAGTCCAAATAGGAGTTGTTTTATAAAATCTTATAAATAAAGACTATAACTCGGCATTGTAATTGTCTTGAACAAACAGAGAAGGCATAAAAAAAGGTGGAGAACACCAAGGAAGCAAAGAAAGAGAGGAGCAAGTGAAGGTGTATAGAGATAAGATAACTCTCTTGTAATCTAGGTCTAAATTAAGGAGGAAGCGAATGCTCTTGTTGCATCAAGAGGAATGTTAGATCTCTTTATATCAAGTTTGTTAATAAAGCTTTCTCAAGTTCTCTCTTCGGACGTAGGCCAAGTTTGGGCGAACCATATTAAATCCTCATGTTATTTCTTATTGTTCTTTTGTCTAGATATTTCTATTTGCTTTACAACAATTTTTATTTTGCAAGTATCATCATATTGACAAGTTCTGCAAACGCCGACCCTAGGAGTAACAATTAGTATCATAGCGCCAATTTGTTATTACAATTGATATCAGAGAATATTAATTTCGCAATGCAACTGAAGGTAGGAGCTTTTCTCTAGCAGTGCTTGAACTGGAACACTGATATGAAAGCACCAGCAGAAGGAAGCGAGAGAGATCATAATGCTAATGAATCCAAATCCAAATTGAAATGTGTAACCCTCCGTTGTCATTATACGTGTCACCGTCATATACGATATGAAGTACGTAGGAAATTGACCAATCGAAAACCCGACTATACTAGTTTCAGTGTCACAACTGATTTTCTCACCGTTTAGATTTTCTAAAATTTTCTAAACTTTTTTTCGCTTTATTTTGGAAAATATCCAATATCGGAGTTCACGATGATTAACTCAAGGATTTTTAATGTGCAAATGGGATAAAATTTTTAGAATCTACTTCAATAATCAGCTTTAAAATATTATTTTCTACCATCAAGTATTTTTGGCAAATTTTCAGAATTAGTCCAAAATCGGGCCGAATGGGTGTCGCCCAGTCTCACGGATTCTTTCGGGATTTTTAATTAACAAACCGGTTTAAATTTTTACAATCCAATTTTTTCTTATGTCTTAGATTAATATTTCCTATTTTTTTTAATTTTTGGGGACTGTTCGACACTAGTCAAATTCGGACCCTATTAATTAAATATCCTAAATAATATATCTTAATAATAATCTCATTTTTCCTATTTCAATTCTCCTGTTACGAAACCAGAATTCTCCAGAGAAGTCGTTAACCGACATTAGGGATTTATCTTAATCATTCTACACTCTTCCTAATGGAAGATCTACATCCTATATAATCCTATTTTCCTTTTAAATCCTAAACAAATTCTCTCTCTCTCTCTCTCTCTCTCTCTCTCTCTCTCTCTCTCTCTCTCTCCCTCTTTCTCTCTCACACACGCACACAGCCAGCGCCCGTTGCCAACACCCCTGCGCCACTGTCGTCCACGCCACCACAACTTCGGCCACCCAACACCATCACCTTCGACCACCCAACCGCACCAACTCCGGCAACCCAACAACATCACCTCCGGCCACCCAACTCCACCACCACCGGACACCACCACATCGCACCCCGCACCACCACCTTATCCGCCGACCTCCAGCCGGCCTTCCCCTCGTCGCTGGAGCTGCGCGCGGCCACCACACCGCCGCCAGGCCCGGACCCCCCTTCCCTCCCTCCTCCTCTTGTGCGCCTGCTGCTCCTGCACTGTTCGCAGGCGCGGGTCGCAGTGGAAACGAAGGGAAAGAGAAACCCATAACGGGTTTAGGCAGAACCCGCAACCGCAACCTCTTCTTAATAAAAGGTAAAGTGCAAAACAGTCCCTTTGTAAGAAGAGTAGTAGTTTATTTATAACCTGGAAAATTACGTTTAACCCCTTAAATAATTTCAGGTATTATAAAAGTAACCTGAACGTGTTTTGGACTAGAACTTGATAGTCTAACGTCCGAATCTCGCGTTCTTCGTACCGTTGGGATCGTACATCGAGAACTTCATTCATAAGGCAAGTGTTTCCCTGTCTTTTTGTTATTTTCTCCAAATCAATCATTTATATGATTCATGTCATCTGATTGGCCTATTCAATTACCGATATTGTGGACATTCCTGATACATTGTCTATCCCTAAAGGATTTTGTGGTAAAGTTGAGCCTGGGCTTACCCATATTGGATTATTCATGATGATTATGGTTTATTACGCATGTGTATTCTTGTACTTTATCCCTGTTACATGTTACTCGGTTATTCCTGTAATTGATTCCCGTTACCCTTTACATGACGTTCCTGTTACAAATACTTTTGTTATTGACTCCTGGTATCTGCACGATACTCACACACACTACTAGGGATAAGTCATAAGACCTTATCAGATTATGTTCACCATATTGTAACACAAACACTTGGGCTTGGGGAGACTTGACGTTTGACTAGATCTTGTCAGGTGGACGTTTGGATCCATTGTTTGTCCCACTGCAGGGGACGGGGTAGTGCTGGCTACCATCTGTTATTGTTCATGAGCTCCCGTTTCCCGTTATTGTTTTATGCTCATTGAGTTCCCGTTACATGTTACAGCCTTAGCGGGCTGGCCCTGGTCTCAGCAGCCAGGGATCTGTTTAAGGCCGTGATCCCGGGTATGCACGGGATACACCCACCTGACCAGATCTCCTCGATTGTCAAGTCTCATGGCACATGTTTATGCATTCATTTCTCATGCATGATTCCAGTCTGATTATTGTCGTTCCTTACTGAGCTCTTGTTTATGTCTTATGTATGTCCGTATCATTACTTTATTTCATTACTCTTTCCTTTGCACACTTGCTCGGTCGCATCTGAGACCCTGAGTTTGCTTGCCCAGATATAAAGTCCGAGGTTACACCCTCAGAGGAGGACGTGGAGTACCTGGACAGTTTGTCTGAGCGACTGTAGGACGGTTCGTGACCTGGACGTCTTTTTTTTTGGCTTTCAGTATGTTTTAGAGTTGTACAGTTATTTTCTGTTCCAGTTATTGTATAATTATGCTGATGGACTCAGATGTACTGTACTATGCTTTTGGTACTGTATTGACTGTGTTATGTACTCTTGTTACATGTAATATATATCAGCAGTGTTCTTATCGTATAAGAAAACTTGTACAGGTCTACAGTAGGCTTAACGTGTATACGTTGGGACGTTCTACCCGACGTGTACAGGTTGCCGATCATGTCATGTACTCTATTTTGATTAGTGGGACGTGACAAAATGTGAGAAAGAGCACAGATTGGGAGTAAAAGTAGCGTGGCTGAGGAATCTAGCTTGGCCTCGATGATCCTGAACGCCCTCTCTATTGGTTCTTGAGAGGCCTGTTGGCCCAAAGGCCTTCCACTCTAGTTTTGATGATGATTAACTCATGTAGTTATGTTTAATAATAATCTTGTGTTGTTTAGGTTTCAGATCATTAACCAAGATATTAGTTGGTGATTAGCTTCAACAAGGTGTTTAGAAGCTTTTCATAATGATTCCAGGGCCAAAGCGTCAAGATCACACATTGCCTAGCCCATGGATGGAGTTTTGGAGCAAGTCTACTTGAAGATGAAGATCATCAAGAAGACTTAGGTATCCTAGTTTAGATAGTGTGTTTTAGATCCATTTGTAAAGCTTAGTATAGTTGATATGCTCAAGTGCACAACACACACGTTTTCATGTTTTGGAATTGGTTTTCATGAATGATTGATCAAAATAAGTTTACATGGTTTTTATGTATATTTGATGTGTTCAATATACATACATGCTTCATATCTTAAACAAACTTATTTTGATATGTCTATTCATGAGTTTTTAGGAAAATCAGATTTCCTATTAGAAAAATCAAGTTTGATAAAAATACAAGTTTTGTTTTTGATAAAATTTGCAAGACTCAAAAATGAATTGATATGATTGATATATGTCTTGAAATTTTTATCACAAGTTTGTGTTTCCATATAAAATGATAAAACTATTTTTGGTGATTTTTAGAAGTGTTAAAAGATTTTTAGAAAAATATTTTACACTGTTTTTCTGACCCAGATTGTTGTTCCAGGCTTCAACCAAGTCGACTTGGTCCCCTGACTAGTCGACTAGGGAAGGAGTCGGTCGACCGGGCCGGTCGACCGACGTGCACAAATCTGTGCACGTTTGGAGGCACTGGGACGGTCGACCACTCCGGTCGACCGGGGCACTTACAGTGCTCTCTGTTTGTTTGGGTCGACCGGGCGGTCGACCGCTGCAGAGAGTTCTGCTCTCTGTTTGTTTGGGTCGACCGGGCGGTCGACCGGTAGCTTCAACGGGTCAAAATATGACCGTTGGACGGTCGACCGGCCAGTCGACCGCCAGGCCTGTCAGGCTGCCACATCAGCCTAACGGCTAGTTTTATATTGAGGCTATATATACCTCATTGTTTGGAGTTTCTCTCTAAGATTTTGATGCCAAAATTTCCTGACTATTTCTAGTGTTTTAAAAGAGTTTTCAAAAGAGTTTTAAGTGCAAAAAGATTCATCTTTATTGTTTTAAGTGTTTTGTTATTTTCAAAGAAAAATAGGATTTTGGGAATAGATTTCTTGTTCTTCATTTCTATATCAATTTGCTATTTTCGCAAGAGTTTTTCTTTGATCAAAACACTTAGTTTTTCCACACTTGAGCTATATCTTCTATCCTAAACTATTAGGATCTTTGTTTTGTGGAAAAGAAAGAAAGAGAGAGTTTTGAGGTTGTTGTTGTAACCTCTAAGTTGTACACCCTTATTCTTGTTGTATCCCTCTTCGGTAGAGGTGATCGGGTGATTGGTTTGTATCCCTCAAGTGTGAGGTGATTGAGATTGGTTGTGAGCCTCTTCGGTAGAGGTGTTGTTGTTGGTTGTTGTATTGCCTCGGTGGCATTGTAGGATTAAGAGAGGAGTTCGGTACTCCTATAGTGGATTGAAAATCCTACACGGTGGTGTAGGCGGGGATGTAGAGCTAGGGGCTCGAACCTCGAAACATATCCGTGTGTTTGCGTTTGATCCAATATCTCTCAACTCTCTCTCTCATTTATTTGTGCAAAGCATCATACCTCATTCATATCATATATTGCTTGTGTTGAGCATAATTCATATTGTCATATCATATCTATTTGCTTGTGTTGTGCCTTGCATAATTCACATTGCTATATCTTGTATATGCTTGGTTGTTTGTGTGTGCCTCACTTGTATCTAATCAACAAGAGCTTCACATAGCACCTCAACCCATTCAAGGGAAATCAAGAGGAGTTAGTCCAGAGCCCTTCACGGGGAATTCGGCTACACTTGTTGATTGTACTAAGTGTGTTGCAAAATTTGCATTAGCTTCTGCATTTAGCGCACTTAGTTTTGCATTTAGTTTTAGATTAGCACTAACACCTATTCACCCCCCCTCTAGGTGTTCCTTTCAATTGGTATCAGAACTAGTGCTCCCTAGGAGTGAGATTCATTTGCTTGCTAATCTATTGTTTGCATTTGCTTGTTTTGCACACATTTAGTTTACCATGGCCTTCATGACCCCACCTATGTTTGACCCTTCCAACATTCATGTTTGGAAGATTAGGATGACCGTTTATTTACAAACCCTAGGTCATAAAGTTTATCTTGCCATTACCAAGGAATCCTTCCTTAGTGATAGCAATCATTTAGGGGCCAATGCACAAGCCCTAAAGGCCATTAGAAGCACTTTATCTAAAGATTATCTTTTACGTGTTTCTAACTTTGATTCCGCTTTTGTAATGTGGAACAAATTGACAACAACCACCACCTCCAAGCTTCAAGAACAAATTCAACCGGAGGAGTCTAGTGGAGAATCCGATTCACAATGCTTCATGGTCCAAGGGAATGACTCCCTTGAGGTACATTCGGAACCCCACTTAGATAGTGATGATGATGCTAGTTCTTCAAATGATCATATTGATGCCTATGCTTTAAATGAAGAACTTTCTATTATTTGTGAAAAATTAATAGAAAAATATAATTTGTTGAAAAAGAAAAGTCTAGGAATTGAACAAGAAAATAAGAGTTTGCATGCTAGACTTAACATTGTTTTGCAAGAGAAGGATGAGATCTCTAATGAAAGGGATTCATTGAAATCTCAACTTGAACTTGCACTTAAAGAAAATGAATTTTTAAAATCTAAAAATGATTGCCATGCTATTTTGAAGAAAAATGAAAATTTGTCTTCAAAAATTGATTTTGTTTTAAAAGAGAATGTTGATTTGAAAAATAAAATTATTTCTATTTCTAATGATTTGAATGTTTGTTTAAAGAAAAATGTTGCTTTACAAAATAAGATGGATGCACATGTTTGCCATGCTAGGGTAGTATCACACACTTCACCTATTGCATGCCACACTTCTTCTTCTAAAATTAATGATGATATTTGTTTACTTAAGAAGAAGGTTGATTGTTTGGGCTCCACTATGAGCCAATGTGCCATGAACCACACACGCTTGGAATCCTTGGTTCGAAAGAAACAAGTTCCAACTTTTATGCATGCACACCCTCCACGGCATACACATGCTCCTCACGGACACACTTCTCACATGTATGCTCATGTGTACACTTGTACACATTGTGGACGTAAGGGCCACCTTGCTAAATTTTGTTATGATAGATTACATACTCCTAATTTAGCAAAGAATTTTGTTTGGGTTAGAGAAGGTACTAACCCCCATGGACCCAATAAGATATGGGTACCAAAGATCACCCCTCCTATTATTTTTGATGTAGGTGTGGGCTCTCACATGACGTGAGAGTGATGACACCTTGGAGTGGATGCGTTCCGGGCTTAAAGAGAATCAATTGGATACATCACTTTCAAGGGAAGATTTGGTGGAAAGGACCACCATGTTTTGGAGAACTAGAGCGGTACCCTCATTGGTTTTGGTATCGAATCTCTAACTCCTTATGTTTACATGCTTTCCATGTTTATCTTTCATAGCATGATTTGATGTTTAGTATCATCATGAATATGCCATGCTAATTAGTTTAGTGTTATACTTATTAGTTGGTTGAAACATCCATGTTTTATATGGACTTATATTTTTGTGTTTTCACCTTGGTTAAACTAATTTGTATGACCTAGATCTAATGCACATGCATGTACATGTTGATCATATGTGATTTGTATTTCATATCTTTGATGTTTATAGCATGTTTCATTATTTGGTGATTATTATGATGATGCCATGCTCATTAGATCCTTGACATGCATGTATAGCACTTTGAGACACCCATGTTTATATGGACCCATACTTTGTGTTCTCACCGTTTGTTATAGCTATCATGTTTATCATAGGTTTAATAACATGTGAATTTGCATAATAATCATGTTTAAGTTTATCATGTTAATATTTATCGTGTTTTATGCTTCATGTGTTGATTACATGTTTAGATGTTAGTTTTCATTAAGACTAGGACTTATACTTGTACATATAGTGGGCCACAAATAATTTATATATAGTTGGGCTTGATTGCTTATTTAAACCCACTAGATGTGCTAGTATAGTCTAGTTTTGATGATTCATACATTTCAAACTTGTATTCCATTTTTTGATTTGTTTTATGTGTATAAGTTTTCAATTCATGTATATGTGTATTTTGCCAAACTTTAAGACATACATGTATACCCCTTGAGTCATTTGCCTTTCATGCAAATCTATATATGGACTCAATTGTGTTTAGGGATATGTATGTATACTTATTGTGTTGACAATTCATACATATACCTTGAAATGAAATTTGTTTTGATGAAGATTTAGATTTTCTTGATTTTGTGTTTAATTGTTTAACTTCATGTATATGTCTATCTTGTCCAAACTATTAGATATACATGTTTATTCTTTTTGAGCCACGTGCCTTCATGCATATACACTTTGTGGACTCGTTGTGTTTTGGATATGTATGTATACTTTAGTTTGTGTTAGACATACATATGCCATGAAGGTTAAATAAGTTTTGATGATTTTCGTGTTTTCAATGGTTAAGGAATAATTGAGCTTAATGAAAAATTTTCATGATTATGATATTCACACTTTATTTGTACACTCACATTTATTGCTTGTTCATGTTTTGTATTCATGAGTCATATTTATGCCTAATTGAATTAGAGTGTTGATTATCATGTGGATTTCATGTTTTATGAAAATTATTTTTAGTTTATTCCTTGCTTGAAGGATTTCGCACTAGTTAACAAGTTTTTCATTTTGACTAGTTCGTATTCTTCAATTTGGTAGTGATTTTCAAACATACTACATTTTCAAATCTATTTTTGAAAACCCCTACCTTCAATGGGAGGTTGGAAGGGAGATCATGTTCATGTATGCTTTACAAGTGAAAATCATTTTAAACTTGATCATGATTGGGAGGATTAGATTATATGAGTTATACCATGCTTTTATTGCTATGTCAAATGGTATCATTGAACTCTTTCAATCGGTATCATTTTGATCTTTGTGTATACTCATATGTTTATTGTGTATGTATATTTTCAATTGGTATCGTCTATTAGTGATTGGTACTCATTCTATTTCATACACATATACTTATTTTATTTGTGCTTAAGATATAAATTTTTCACAAAATCTTGTTTATGCTAGTGCTTGAGCTTCAATTTTGTTTCAATTGATTACTTTTAAATTGGTATCAAGCCCATGCATCTTTTTAGTTGGTATTTCATAAGGGGGAGAAAATTTAATTTTGTCTTTCAATTGGTGATTCTTCAATTGGTATTTGTTTCCCACTCCCTTACTTTATGATTGAAAATTTCATATTGGTATCATATGTTTTATATGAAAATTATTTACAATTGGTATCAAAATTTTGTTTAGACATTCAAAATTTATTATGTTTAATTTCAATTGATATCAAGATGTTTCATGTGTTTTTGCTTAAAATTGGCATCTAAAATTTTGTTTTTAAGAAAAATATAAAAGTTTTGATTTGTATTGACTATATGCATATAGATTCATGTTGAGTGTATTGTGTATTGAAGAGCTTAACATCTCTTCTTTATGTGGTACACGTGTGTAGGGGGAGCTTCACATCTCCTCTTATTCATTACATAATGTGTGTTATGTGAATTAGGGCTTAACATCCCTCTTTCATGTAATGCATATGTGTAGGGAAGCTAACTTAGCGTCTTCCTCTTCATGAATGTATATAGCATATAACATCTATTGATCTTTGTTTATTTTCAATTGATATCAAGATGCTTCATTGACATATTTATCTATTGATATCATGTTGTTTATAGTCACCCCTTATTGACCTTGTTTTTGTTTTAGACAAAGGGGGAGAACATTGTTTTATTGTTTTGATTGACTTAAAAAGGGGAGAAAGATTTTTACCCCTCATTTTATTGTTTGGATTGTTTAACCCTTCTTGATCTTTTTGCTTGACAAAAAGGGGGAGAAAAATTTGTTTGATTTGATTTTACTTTGTTTACCCCTTTGTTGATGAGTGACAAAAGGGGGGAGAATTATTTGAGAGTTTAACATGTTTTTATATATGCATACTTATGTTTTTGCATATATTAAGTTTTATTGGTAAGTATTAAGTTTTTATTGGTATCTAGAGCATCTAGTGTTTTTGTTGTTAATGCTTTATTAATTTAATTGGTAACTAGAGCTTCTAGAACATGTGTTTGTGTTTTATGCATATTGATGCATACATGTTTATGTACATTCATTGCATATATTTTATTTATTTGTTTATGCATGAGTTAAGGGGGAGCTTCTTTGAAGCTTAACTTTAATCCATGCATATATAACTCCATGAGTTTTGTCATCATCAAAAAGGGGGAGATTGTTGGCCCAAAGGCCTTCCACTCTAGTTTTGATGATGATTAACTCATGTAGTTATGTTTACTAATAATCTTGTGTTGTTTAAGTTTCAGATCATTAACCAAGATATTAGTTGGTGATTAGCTTCAACAAGGTGTTTAGAAGCTTTTCATAATGATTCCAGGGCCAAAGCGTCAAGATCACACATTGCCTAGCCCATGGATGGAGTTTTGGAGCAAGTCTACTTGAAGATGAAGATCATCAAGAAGACTTAGGTATCCTAATTTAGATAGTGTGTTTTAGATCCATTTGTAAAGCTTAGTATAGTTGATATGCTCAAGTGCACAACACACACGTTTTCATGTTTTGGAATTGGTTTTCATGAATGATTGATCAAAACAAGTTTACATGGTTTTTATGTATATTAGATGTGTTCAATATACATACATGCTTCATATCTTAAACAAACTTATTTTGATATGTCTATTCATGAGTTTTTAGGAAAATCAGATTTCCTATTGGAAAAATCAAGTTTGATAAAAATACAAGTTTTGTTTTTGATAAAATTTGCAAGACACAAAAATGAATTGATATGATTGATATATGTCTTGAAATTTTTATCACAAGTTTGTGTTTCCATATAAAATGATAAAACTATTTTTGGTGATTTTTAGAAGTGTTAAAAGATTTTTAGAAAAATATTTTACACTGTTTTTCTGACCCAGATTGTTGTTCCAGGCTTCAACCAAGTCGACTTGGTCCCCTGACTAGTCGACTAGGGAAGGAGTCGGTCGACCGGGCCGGTCGACCGACGTGCACAAATCTGTGCACGTTTGGAGGCACTGGGACGGTCGACCGCTCCGGTCGACCAGGGCACTTACAGTGCTCTCTGTTTGTTTGGGTCGACCGGGCGGTCGACCGCTGCAGAGAGTTCTGCTCTCTGTTTGTTTGGGTCGACCGGGCGGTCGACCGGTAGCTTCAACGGGTCAAAATATGATCGTTGGACGGTCGACCGGCCGGTCGACCGCCAGGCCTGTCAGGCTGCCACATCAGCCTAACGACTAGTTTTATATTGGGGCTATATATACCTCATTGTTTGGAGTTTCTCTCTAAGATTTTGATGCCAAAATTTCCTGACTATTTCTAGTGTTTTAAAAGAGTTTTCAAAAGAGTTTTAAGTGCAAAAAGATTCATCTTTATTGTTTTAACTGTTTTGTTATTTTCAAAGAAAAATAGGATTTTGGGAATAGATTTCTTGTTCTTCATTTCTATATCAATTTGCTATTTTCCCAAGAGTTTTTCTTTGATCAAAACACTTAGTTTTTCCACACTTGAGCTATATCTTCTATCCTAAACTATTAGGATCTTTGTTTTGTGGAAAAAGAAAGAAAGAGAGAGTTTTGAGGTTGTTGTTGTAACCTCTAAGTTGTACACCCTTATTCTTGTTGTATCCCTCTTCGGTAGAGGTGATCGGGTGATTGGTTTGTATCCCTCAAGTGTGAGGTGATTGAGATTGGTTGTGAGCCTCTTCGATAGAGGTGTTGTTGTTGGTTGTTGTATTGCCTCGGTGGCATTGTAGGATTAAGAGAGGAGTTCGGTACTCCTATAGTGGATTGGAAATCCTACACGGTGGTGTAGGCGGGGATGTAGAGCTAGGGGCTCGAACCTCTAAACATATCCGTGTGTTTGCGTTTGATCCAATATCTCTCAACTCTCTCTCTCATTTATTTGTGCAAAGCATCATACCTCATTCATATCATATATTGCTTGTGTTGAGCATAATTCATATTGTCATATCATATCTATTTGCTTGTGTTGTGCCTTGCATAATTCACATTGCTATATCTTGTATATGCTTGGTTGTTTGTGTGTGCCTCACTTGTACCTAATCAACAAGAACTTCACATAGCACCTCAACCCATTCAAGGGGAATCAAGAGGAGTTAGTCCAGAGTCCTTCACGGGGAATTCGGCTACACTTGTTGATTGTACTAAGTGTGTTGCAAAATTTGCATTAGCTTCCGCATTTAGCGCACTTAGTTTTGCATTTAGTTTTAGATTAGCACTAACACCTATTCACCCCCCCTCTAGGTGTTCCTTTCAAGGCCCATGAAGGATGAGGTTCAGAGACCTCTCGGAGAGTCTCCTACAACACTGGCTTCCCCTCGAACCTCCCTCGTAACAATTTGAAAAGGGCGAAGTGGGAATACTACTGAAGGTTCAATGTAAACACTAGAGTTTTTGCCACAGAGCAGTCATAGATAGCAAGAACAAAGCAAGGGAGAAAGAAAGCAGGAAAAGACAGATTTAACGAGTTTCAGTAATTGCCTACGTCCTTGGGACAGGAAGGGAGGGAGATCTAATTCAGATCAATCAATTCAAGTTACAATCAATAAGGACAATACTCCTCTTTATTTAGGCAGAGAGTCCACGAAGAAAAGAAAACCAAAAGCTCTGAATTTGATTCAGAACAAACTCAGAATTTGACTTGAAAATCACGCAAAACCCATGTCTGTCGACAACCATGAGGATTTGTCGTTAGACTACACAACACCCAATTAGGCTGTTGCGATCGACAACCATGGGGCATGTCGACAGACTGCCCACTGCTGTTGACAAGCCTCGATGGCTGTCGACAGTTTTTATAACTCCACTTTCTGTATCGGGTATCTAAGTATTAGTTGTCGATAACACCCAAGCCTGTAGATAGAGGCCTTCTCTAGTCTTTTATTGCTGCTGCCATCAGTTTGGGTTAAAAAAATCTTACCAACTAGATTTTTACCCTCTCTCCTCATAATTCTCCACCTTGGTGAAGATTTCTCAAATTTGAGCTGAACACAATGAATCATCATGTCGACTCAACCAGGTTGCACCAATGTGGTTGCTTGTGTACTCCCACCCAGGGGATCAAGCCATCTGTAGTTCATCCAAACGAGCTCCACTGTACTCAGATAACTGAAAGGATATAGATGAAATCACTTAGAGTGGGATGAATACTTGATGTTAATCAATGCGAAAATTAAAAACTTTAACCAGTAATTCTACACAATATGACCACAATAATAATATCAAACTCTCAACCAAGAAATGAAGCCTTATAATCCTTGAAGAGCTCTGAACTTCTCCTCGTGATTCCTCTTAAATAACAGTTGAGATTCTTAATTGCTTTCTTGGTTAAAATGAGTGCAAGCACATAAAACAATATCAAGTATAAAGATAAGCAATTATATTAATGCAATATATTAAACAAGAGTAAATATAAGAGAGAGAAAGAAAGCAATCGCAAACACGGGATATTTGTTTCGAGATTCGAGCAACTTGTTCTACATCTCCGCCTTTACCGCAGTGAAGGATTTTCACTATAACCGATCTCGCAAGATCACTCAGTGTCGCAAAACCTACAAGCTCTCTCAAGAACTCTTGGACCTGCAAGTCCCTCACTCGTTCGCACAAGAACTTCAACACATGAGCTCGCAAGCTCGATCGAGACCGCAACCTCCAACTACTTACAATAATTTAAACACTTGGTGATCAACTCCTTGACCACAAAAAAATACTCTTCACTTTTTACACTTTTCCTATAGCTCAGAGCAGGAAAATTGATGGCTTAAGAAAAGGTGTGATAAAATAGAGAAAAATAAGATTTAACACTTGAAAAACTTAAACTTGAATAATTTCTCTTGAAATTTTTGATATTAAAATGCATCCCTATACTCTTCTATTTATAAGATAAGAGCAGAGGTCGTTAATCAGCAAACCTAAAGATTAAAAACATGTTAAAAAATATAAAATCCATGTTTGAAATGAAACTAGACAGGTTTGAAAACAGAATTAGCCGTTGTAAGACAACTTAGGCGATTCTGTTGCCTAGCTGTTGACAGTTCCCTATACCTCTCGATAGGTATGGCTCCAACGTTGGATCTTTCAAAATTTTAAACATTCACTGTCGATAGTTGAGTCTAGCTGTCGACAAACTGAGACACACTCATTCTCTGTTAACTCACTTGTCGACAGTTATGCCAGACTATCGACAGATTGAGCATAGAGTAAGTCTGTGTTGGACTTGCCTATCGACAGCTATATAGGCTTGTCGACAGTTGAGTTGTCTGAAGTTTGTGCACATGTATCAGCTGTCGACAGCTATGTGGGGCTATCGACTTTCTGGTACATAGACAATATAAAATATATTTTCAAAGTATTTTGTAAAATATAAATATATATTACCTTAATTTAAAGTAGAAATACGTATATTTAAATCATTTTGAAGATACTATATGAAAATTATTTAAACTTGATTTTTTTAAAATTCAAATCTATAAATTAAAAATCATGAAATTATTTTGAAAAATCTTTTGTATGTGTGTATTCTCTTGAGCCACAAATTCACTATACTAAGCTTTAACAAAATAAATATCATACAAACTTTATAAATAAGTCTCCATCTTGGTCTTCATCTTCAATTTTGACTTTGACTTTAATTCAAACACTTGATTCCTTGAGCTTGACTCCTCTTTGAGCGCTAGATGTATCATTTGGGTTTGAGCGCTTGAATCAACACTTGTTACATTCAAAACCTGACTTTGAGTCTTTGTTGAAGCTAAACACTAGAACTAAGATCTTGATTAAAATCTGAAGCTTAAATATTTGTACTATAACTATATGAGTTAATTATCATCAAAATTAGAATGATAGGCCTTTGGGCAACAATCTCCCCATTTTTTTATGATGACAAAACTCATAGAGTTATATATGCATGGAGTAGAGAAAATCTCTATAAAAGCTCCCCCTTAACTCATGCATAAATATAATCATACAAAGATACAGAATAAAGCTCTAAAACATCAACAAAGCATTTATAAACAAGCAAATATATATATATATATATATATATATATATATATATATATATATATATATATATATATATATATATATATATATATGCATAAGCCCATTAAACATGCATATAAAACTCCAAATTTCTCTCCCCTTTTTTGTCATTTCATTAACAAAAGGGTAAAGAAAATAAATTTTGAAAACCAATTGAAAGAGAAAAATGGTCCATTTAATCAAGATACCAGTTTTGAAAAATAAATTTAGATATCAATTGAAATTAAAACAACTCAAAAAATAGATATGAATTGAAGTAATTGATATCAAATGAAATTTTATGTAATCGAGAAAAGATTTAAACAAAAATATCAATTTATCAAAACAAAATAGATATCATGCAATAATTAGTAAAAATTGAAAATTTAACACATTTGCTAAAAGAAAATATTTTCTCTCATTTTGTCAAAAGAAGTAATTAAAATCAAATTAAAGAATTTTCTCTCCCTTTTTGAATTACAAACAAAACTAATGCATAAGCTTAAAAAAATAATGATACGATGGAAATGAAATTAAGCTTAGAAAGAGATTTATTTGTGCCAAAGAACATGCATGAATAACTCTTTTTAAATAGGCACAATCAATCATATATATGTATATATGAAATCAATTGTAATTTAAAGCATACATATATAAATAAACATGAATGAGTATACAAAAATCAATTATCATGTAAATCACGTGTATAACTCATTTTTATCACTAACCTAGCATGAATATGTAAAAAAATAATCGAATAAATCATATAACGCATGATCACCCAACCAACGCTTACTAAGAGTAGATATTTTCAAAAAAATACCATTGAAAATAGTTGAAAGTACTTTGAAAATACTCATCAATTGAAACTTTATCAAAAATAAATAATCATGAAACTTAAGAATTATTGAAAAACATGTGCGTGCGTGCGTGTGTGTGTGTGTGTATCTATTGAAAAAATGAATACTTCACATGGATTAACACTCAAAAATCTGTAAAGCATATATATACTCATGAAAAAAGCAAGACTCGAAGTCCATTTGCAAACTCATGAGAAAACAATAAGAGAGTGTGCAAGAATCATGTAAATATCATATTCATGAAAAATAAAAATAATAGAAAAAATTTTGAATTTAAAACAAAACTAGATTTGTAATAAATCATAAGTATTTATTCTCTTGAAAATAAGAAATTTTTTTTAAAATAAATCCTTTTTGATTTTAAAAAACCATTTAAAACTAACTAAAACTCATCATTAATCAAAATTCAAGTAAATCAAAAATACTTTTTCATTTACTTGAAAATTGATAAAACTTATAAACATCTTGATTAGTGGATTATTAATTTCAGTTGTAAAATATATCTATTAATAAGATAAGCATGCAAATCCGATTGAAAATAATTTTCAAAAGGACATGAATAGCTAACAACCAATCAACTCATGTTTAAGTACAAAACAACATATGATAGAGTTTACTACACTAGCATATGAGTATTTAAGCAAATAAAAAAATTTTAAAAATAGAAGATGAGATGGTTTCCAATATCGATGTAGCCAACTTCATTTCTTTAAATCAAAGGTGGTCTTTCCACCTTAATTTTTTTATACTGATACATCCATTGATTAGTCCATCAAGTTTCGGTTGCATCCACCATAAAGACACCAATTCCTTCTACATCTTTGAGGAGAACATAACTACATCAAATAAATTTAGTGTACCTTTTGATACCCATAACTTCTTGGAATTTTGGGGGTTAGAATTACTGTAAAAACAAACATTTTTATTTGCAAAATTTTTAAAATTTACTTTTCAAAATAAAACTTGACAAGATGGCCTTTGCGACCACAATGTGAAAAGAATACACATGGCCATACATATGAGTACGATATGTGTGTGCATGTCGTTAAGTATATGCATGAATATGTAAAACTTATTTCTTTTAAAATAAAAATTTCAATCTTTTAGGATCAAAGACACATTGGCTCAAAGTTGTGCCTAAACAATCAATTCTAACTTTTAAAACACAAATCTCATCTTTGTCAAAACTAGAAAATTTGGCTTTAAAAGAAATTTTATAAACATCGAAAGCTTTTTTAATATTTCAAAGGAAAGAAATAAATTTTTCTTTTCTTTTGAAATCATAGTCAATTTATTTTGTAAAACCTCATTTTCTTTCTTTAATTTTAAATATTTTTTTAAAAATATCATAGTTATCTAAAAGTTATTCAAAAACTTCTTCTAATTCATCCATGCTAATATAATCAAATCTAAATGAGATTCTGAGTTTACCTCAAGAGGGTCATCCCCTTGGACCATGAAACCCATGTGTGCGAAATCAATCTCACTTTTGGATTCACTATCTGAATCTCAAGTGGTGGATATCATAGCATTCTTCTTGCCTTTCTTTCGTTACTATCGTTCTTTCTGATTACTTCTCCTTTGACTCTTGTGGTGCATTCTTCTCATGTTCTTCACTAGGAGATTGAGTTTTTCATCATTTTCTTGCTCATCAACGGCGGTGGTTAGAGTGGCAATACTTTTCTTCTTGAGCTCTCTTCAGGATGCTTTGAATGTAACATTAGCTTTCTTTTGAGGCTCATATTCCTCTCTTACCTTTATCTCCATTTCATGGGTTTTTAGATTTCTCATTAATGCAGTGAAGTCCATCTCCTCCTTGTCATTCAATTCCTTCAAGGTGGTAGCCTTCCCAAGCTTTAGGAAGTGCTTTAATGATTTTTCGCACTTATTGATTATTGTTGATAGGGTTATCTAAAAAAATGAGTCCATAAGTAATACTAGTGAATCAGGTGTTTCTCAGAAAATTGACGTGTAAAAATCTTTTATTAATGTAAAAAAGATTACAAAAGGGTCAATACCCGATGACACAAGAGAGAAGGAAATTGACTTATCTCCCCTTTGTTTAGTTGTTGGGTTCTTCTTACAGTGATGAGATTGAATCTTATTCTCCATTGACGAACTGAATTTAAAGTTGATATCTCCTTTGCTCTTTATCAAAGTGCCGGGTAAAGTATAAACTTTTCACAACACCCAAAATCTCAAAGAAATTGAAAGTAAATTTATTTGCTTTGGCACAAGTTTTTCAATGGTCCTTTCTTCTTTTCTCTCTCCTTTTTTCTCTCTAGCTTTATCATAGTTATTTATAGAGGATTTTGGGGCATAACTGACCCCTTAAATCTCTCCTTAGTGGGGATTCATTCCCATAAGTAGGGAGGGTAGGTGTAATTGACTCACTTTTATTGTTGTCTATTAAAGCAGAAACACGGATCTCACGTTGAACGCGAAGTTCGTATTTAATAGTGAATGTGGAGCGCATAGGTTGAACACATTGAAGTTGAACTACGACTGCTACATCCAAAGAGTGAACGCGACTTTCGCGTTTATTGGAGAGTCTGAGATCAAAACGCGAATGTCATATTTGGTGAGGGAACAGGAGCCTAGCATTTAGGTTATAATTGTTAATAATTTTTGATAGTCTATAGAATCCCCTCTAAAATTTTCAAAATTTTGCGGTTGATTTGGATGGATTTTGAAATACTTTGGACTTTATTTTGACTTAGACCTTCATAATTGTACTGACAATCTCTTGAAATGTCCTCAACTGAATCCTATCGGGATTTTGGCCTTCCTGAATGTACTATTAAACTACTTTGAAGTATCACAGAGGGTCGTCTTAAGTGTATTATTGAACTTTGAAATGTATGCAGACGCGCAGTCTGGGACTTTTCTGAATTTTGAATTATTTATCGGTGTACTGTACTGGTTGAGTTGTCAACTTCTTTTGTTAGTATACTTTCAAACTGTTGCAAAAGTGAGGTCTCAGCCAGCAAATTTATTGTGCACTTCTTGTGTTTGAGAGAACACGACTCTTATATAAAATGCGATTGTCGCGTTTCGTGACTTTGAATGCGACTTTCATTTATGCAGACACGGAACTTATTTGGGTCTCGCGCTTGAAACACAATGATCGTGTTGGAAATTTCGAAACACGGTCCTCATGTAAGAAAAAAATGCGGACTTCATTTAGGTCTCACGCTTGAAACACGATGGCCACGTTGAAAATTTCAAAACATGATCCTCGTTTGTCAAAGACGTGGGCTTCCCAAGCATCGTGTGTTAAGCTCAGATTGAGCTCTGAGATTCACGCCGCGAATCTCGACCATTCAATGGTCTATAAAAAGACCCTTGGTCTTTCAGAAGTCATCATTTGATTTGCCTTCAACCTTGAGCTCCGCGTTCAAGGTTTAACAAAGATTTTCAAGCTTTCTACATCTTCATCGAAGATTAGTATTGTCGCTATGGCTTCTAGGAAGAATTCCTCCAAGTCTAACTAGACTTCGTCGAATTCTAGAATGATCATCGCCACTGGTGCTGCTTCTCTGCACACAACATCAATCTCATGTGAGATTTATTGGCTTGCCACACAAAAAAATTTTAAAAAACGTCAAAGGTTTTTAACCCTTTCATATTTTTTGAAGTTTTGATCTTCAACATGAGTCTCAAAAGATTTGTGTTCAAGAACACAAATCTCCCGTTTGAAATTTTGAACGCAGATCTCGTGTTTAAGTCTTTGAACGTGAATATGTGTTTAAAGCTTTGAACGCAGATCTCGCATTTGAGGTTTTCAACGCGGATCTCACGTTCTGAATCTTTGAACGCGATCTCACGTTCTGAGTTTTTGAACATAGATCTCGCGTTTAAGGCTTTGAACGCAGATCTCATTCTTGAGATTCACGTTTGAACTTTAAAACTTAAGCATTTCTAGTTTTTTTAACTCTCTGTGCTTTTTTGCTTTGTAGTACGATATTCGACAGATTCGTTGTCGAAGCATTATCACTTTGGTCACGAGAGAGGGCCTGATAAAAATGTCTGCTTCGGTCTCCACTAGACTATGCCCGTGCTCACCAGTAAGGACAAGGAGTGGAATGCCTGGCTGAAGAGATGTAGATCTTTAACTCTCAAGGAAATCATCTTGATTGAGTTGAAACCTACACACAAAAAATACAGAATTTTAAGATAGAATAGAAGTGCAAGTGCTCAATGCCACCGCTATAGCGAGTAGCTATGCAGGTCGTGATCCACAAGGAGGGACTAGCGATGAAAGCTTTTTATAAGTTCTCTTTAGTTCACAAAAAAATGATTAAAGTTCTTCTTTCAGCTCTTTAAAAGAAAAAAATAAGTTATGTTAAATTATTAAGAAAGTGGTAGATTGAGAAGGTGGAGAAAAATAGAAAATAATTTTGTATAAAGAAAGTGAAAAATAATGAATAGAGTTGAGAGACGGCGATATTGGTGACCTAAACTAAAAATTAAAAGAAAGAAAGTTAAACCCTAAAAAATACTTAATTTCTTCGGCTTATCTTTGACCCGTATCGACGATGTGACTTTAATATTTCTTTTTACTTTTTTCCATTTATTTTTAGTATAAGGATTTTCTTTATTTAGATTTTTGTTCCTTTTCTTTTACTAACTAAAAAAATTAACAAGTTGAGCTAGTTTTGAGGGATTTAGTGACCATAATCTTTAATTTTCTTGTAATATCAATTTGATAAAGTCCTTAATTCTTGGAGAAGAGATGAAAAATCTGAGAATTGAATGCCATCTAAAATTTGTCTACGTGATTATACATCTTATACACACATATACATTGATTTAAGGTTGGAATGATAAGAATGACTTAATACTTGAAAAAAGAACCTAATTATTGATTAGCTAAGTATCTTGGCCTCAAGAATCCTCTGTATTTACGCGAAAGATAATTAGGTAAGTCAAAAATATTTATGTATTAACAAATCTAATGATCAATTAGTTAGTTATCTTGGCTTTAAGAAGTTTTAATATTTATACGAAAGAAAATTGAATGAGTTATATGTATTTTTTTTTTAAAAAGATTTGCTTAAAAGAGAACGAAGTGGTAATACTTTGAAACTTTTATGTTGTAAAAATATATTAAGTATGAAAGAAGTTTGAATCAAAATTTCAAGTTAAGAGCTATTACATGTTCACAAAAATGCATAGGATCAAAAAACTTAGGAAGGATAGTGCGATATATTAGGATTTGAAGTCTTTGCGAAGAGATGATGAGATTTCTTGATAGGAGATTGAACTTGAAAATAATTACTTGTGAAAACTATTGATCTTATTTGCTAGTAATGCTTATTAAACAAATATATTTTTCTTTTTCTTTCTTCGTATTTTCTCCTTTTTTATTTTTTAGTTATCCTTATTTTTTAATCTTTTTCTTTGAATTTTGTGGGTATATTCACTGCAAATCCTCACGAGACAACACTCGTCCTATAGGGGTAACCTAGGAGTTTAGCAGCTTGTTGTACATACTAAGTAAAATCATGGTTCCTATGAAAGTAAGTTAGAATTTTTTTTTATTTTTAGAATTTTAGTTTTTTAGTTTTAGATTAGGTTTTTCGCTCAAGGACTAGCAAAAGTTAGGTATGTGGTGTGATAATGGTGATTATCATCTATATTTACTTTTATATCTATTTTATTATTCATTTAATTTTGGGTGTTTTTGTTTATGTTTTTGCAGAAATTAGGTCAAGAGCAAAAATTGGAGAAAAGATACCGAAAGAGGAAAATCGGTGTACAAAGAAAAAATTATAGTAGATTATCACAAGATCAGGATAACTAGAGACAAAACAGACTTCCCAATAGAGAGGACAAAATATATAAAAGAGGATTCTAAAGTTTGAGATCAAAATTCCAAGGTTAAATGTCAACCATTGACCACGGCTGCGCAACCGTTGACTGGTCAAAGCTGAGCCAGTGAGGTTTCCTGCAGCAATTTGAATTTAAACATGTCTCAGTATTTTGATCATAACTTTCATTCTAGAAGTCCAAATAAGGTAATTCAAAAGGATAATGAAAGATAATGAAGATGGATACAATTCAAATGTTGACAACTTTTTTCAGTTGACTATTTGACTGCTCAATTTTAGCAATTACCGCTATGTGACTGCAACACAAATCAGGAGCAAATTCCAGCAATGAGTTGATGTCGAATTAGGAGTCATATTGTATCTCTTATTGGAAAATGACTCTGAGGTCTATATAAAGGGCTATAATGCCTTGTAATTGTATCAATCAATTTCTCTCTTGAATTAAATTTCTCAATAAAACTTAGGATTTTTAGTTTCTAAAAGTCTTGGCTATTCTTGGCTATTGGAGAATTGGAGTTTCAACGTGAAGAAGACGAGCAAGGAGGCATCTTTAAATTAGTGTTTTCTATCCCATTTCTTTTTCTATTTAAATTGATAATGAAGTTCATATTGATTCTCATGTTTTGCATCTTTTTTATTATAAACTAATTCTCAATAGCTAGGGTATTGATGTAGGCTAGTATTATGATGATATAACCTTGTTATTTTGTGCTAGACTACTATTATGTTCTTCATGTCATATTTCTTTGTACGTTAAGTTTCTTTTTCTCGATTTTCAAGTTATTAATTGGTGACCAACAATTATATAGATGGCTTGGTTTGAGACCGAGAGGATATAACCTAATGTAGTATCAAAAGAATAGAAACCACAATCTTACATGTTGAGACCGAAAGGAGATAGGTTGGGCAATCTTGAGAGGAAAATCATAAAATTTCATGCATCATTTAATTTATAAATCTACTATATCAAGAGATTATAAGTTCTCATCGAGAGTATATTATTACTGTTACTCGAGAAAGAATAGTAATTGATATAAGGTTTTTTGATTGTTAACATGAGTAATAGAAATTCACTAGCATAAGCACAAATTTATATCTGATTATACTTACCGAAATCAATTGCCTAGTACTTGTTTCATCCAAAGCCGCCTTTTTAATTTAGTCTTCTTAAGTTCACTTTCATATAATTTTTTAATCTATTCTTCAAATTAAATTAGGACAAATTAGTTTGGTATTCAATAGACATCAATCCCTGTGGGTTCAACACTCTACATCATCACTTTATTACTTATAAACGATTGCTGCACTTGTCATTCGCAACATCAACTATGTCCACGAGTCTGCTATTAACCTTCTTCAAATCTGCTAGAATGATTCTCCTATTCGGATCAACAAGCAGTGTCTCTCATTCTCAACAGTGACCTCCGTTCACTCTTCAACGAATTTATCGTTGATCATCTCTTCTCGTAAAATACCAATGCCTTTTCTTCTTCAACGAAGCTTCTCTTTTTTTATTAAGTTTCATAATCTCTCAAAGTCTCCTTTTCCATTGACAGAGTTTGCACTATTTCAATATCCTCCAAGCTTCAAGCTAAAGAAACATCATGGGCTTTCAGAGTCCATTCTATGTATTCTGTAGCACCCCATCTCGGGATACGTACCCAGATAACGTGTCCCGACTTTTTCGATCGTATTATTATAATTTTCTTTTAGTATTTATTTTTAAGTTGTGATTTCTCATATTTTTGGTATCGGATCTGGATTCTCAGATTTAGAGTAAGCCCTGACCCGGACTGAGAACCCGATACTAGCCTGCAGCCTAATTTGACCTTTCTAGTAGTTCGATTTGACTAATTTTAGTTTCAGACAATGTTTTCTAATATTTTAGATTTTTCATAATTTTTTAGAATTTTTCAGAATTTTTCTGCAAAATCTCTAAAACCGGTGTCGGTCAGCATCGCTGACTGATTCTCAGATTTTTAGTTTTCAAATGGAATTGAATTTTCAAAAACGGCTTTCACGTTACTTCTTATAATTTCATTTTCTACCTAAATACATTTTTTGAGATTTTTCTAAACTTATCAAAATTTGACCAATTCTGGTGTCGGCCGGTATCGCCGGAGGATTTTTAATTTGAAAATTACATTGAATTTCTCAAATCTGATTTCATCAAGCATCTTAAAATAATATTTTCAATTTTTGAGAATTTTTCGGAACGTTTCTGAAACGGTCGAATTTTCGTCCCCATTTAAAAAATAATATTTTTACCGACGATTTCTTTTCTTACCTTTTCCTTCACTACTCCTTACTTTATACTTCCAAAAATTTTAATAAATAAATTATTTAATAATAAAATTTTTTATATTATTTTATTTTCTTTTTTCTTATTTTTTCTTTTCTTTAAATTTCTTTCTTTTTCTTTCTTTTCTTTCTCCCCCCATTGACTTCCTCCCCTGCCACTTGCTCCCAGCCGCCCGCCGCCCGTCGCCTGCAGCAGCAGGGCTGCTGCTGCTGCAGTCCTCTCTTCCCCCCCCCCAAAATCATCATTCTCTTTCCTTCTCCTTTTCTATTTAAACCTCCATTTTCCTTTTCCTTTTCATTTCAAAATCCAAAATCAATTCCATCTCCTTCAACAAAACAAACTAAACCCATCTTCTCCAACACACCACCGCCGCCTCCACCACGGAGCCACCGCCGCACCACCACCCCCTAGGCTGGCCAACCACCTCTCCCACACCTCCTCTCCACTCCACCACCTCCTTCAACCTCCACCAACCATTCTCTCCAATTTCATCAAAACCCACCACCATCACCTCTATTCCTCCTCAAAAATTCACCACCACCTCCATCAAATTCACCACTTCAACCACCCCATCATCACCTCCTCCTCCTCCTCTTCTAACCCCCACCACCTCCAACAATCACCACAACCACCATAACCACCACCACCATCAACTATCACCACCTCCTCCATCAACACCAAACAACCACAACACCCCAACTCCACTCTCCCCTCCCCTTGGGGGCACGTGCGCGCACGCCCCACCACCACCGGCGGCAGTGCCGCCGCCGCCGCCGAGGGCCGCCGGCAGGTGGCCGGCCGGCGACCTCCCCTCCCCACCATTTCTTTTCTTTCTTTCTTCTTTTCTTTCTTTCTTTCTTTCTTTGCTTTTCTCGTTTCCCTAAATAAAAACCCACTTTTCTACATTCCTAAAATGCTCATACTCTCATTCCCAAATTACTTCCCCATATTTACAACCATACTCCTCCCCTTTTAATCCTATTCCTTTTCTAAAATACCCTATTTTCTCTCTCTTCTCTCATTCCCTCTCTAATATTTATATAAATATTTATATTTATATACTTTAATATATAATTATGGGCTAGTGGCTTGCTCGTACGGTTCGCGTATTTCTCGGACTTTTACATGGTATTTCGTCCCGGTATTAGGCGAGTACATTTCTTTCTTTATTATCATCATTTCATGTTTAATAATTATTATCTTGCTTTTAATACATGATGTCTCTTTATGCAAGTTAGTATATGTTATATAAATAATTATCATGTTTTTAAAATAGCTGCCAGTCTTTATTATACCTTGTCGAACCAGTATTATACTGGGTATGCCTAGATCTGCTCCCGCTTTATCCGGCTTCGCATAACTAATTAAAAGATAAATTTATTAGTATAAAAATGGCAGTGAAGAGTTTAATATGTTTATGCCGTTCTCCTGTACCATGTGATGTGACCGGTTGATACCTGATATTTGATGTTGTAACTCTCACCAACATATTAGTCACCTGACCCTGACATATATACACCTGATACTTGGCCTGCTATATTTGACACATGATACCCGACACCGGTACTTGCCATGCTATATTTGACACATGATATCTGACACCGGTACTTGCCATGCTATATTTGACATATAATACTTGACACCGGTACTTGCCATGTTATACTTATTATTTGATATCTTATACATGTACTTGCCATGCTATACCTGACCCTGATATCTGACACCGGTACTTGTCATGCTATACTTATCGCCTGCTACCTGACATAATAACACTTGACCTGATATTGTGGCACATATAATATATTGCATATTCATGACTATTACTTTTAGAGGACTTGGCATGATTATTATACTGTTACCAGATATTTGGTACTCCTGTACTCCTGTATTCCTGAACCCCTGAAAAAGGGTGACTCCTGATATTATACTCCTGATATTATACTCATGTTAATTCCCGTAGTTGGATAATCATGGTTATACTGTATACACTTGTGGATATTATCTTTGAGCAATTCATATATGTATAATAAAAGTACTCAACTTACATTGGGGTGGGGGAAACTGATGGAAACCGGTATGATGTCATATTTATAATAGTGATATTTTTGATGTGTCGTGTGGGGCGCGTAATGATAAGTCCCCGAAAGCAGTAGCCTGAATCTGAAGTGTCGTTTGGGGCGCGTAATGATAAGTCCCCGGAAAGCAGTAGCCTGTACTCCTAAGCTAGTCCCGGGCAGAGACGGGACCCATTATAAATATGAGCCATCAGATTTGTTAGTTTCTAAATAATAACTCATCTTATTCATAAGTGGATGTATGTGTGCCGGTAGCACATACAAAAGCATATGAATCTGATGAATAACGTAAAACAACCAAACAGTAATAAGGTTAGGAACGTGTGATATTTGGTCTCTCCTTTGTTTGGGTCCTGGTACTCACATATCAGACCCCGGTAAGTTCTACAGGGTGCGAACTCTAGTATGGACTATCAGTGATGTGAGGCGCTGGTAGGGAGGCGATTGAAATATCAAACGGTACTGATTATTATTATTGGATAACTTAAAATACAACACACCTTTATATTCCTAGTTATAGTGTTATGCCCTGAGTTGACACCTTACTTTATGACGCACAATGATTACTTCAGACACACTATAGTTCTGTTATTCTTAGGGCAACTCAAGTTATATAAACTCAGACAATGGCTACATGAGACATGTGGTATATAGATGAGGGTTTTCTTGTTTGGATTATCCCCTAACGTATCAGTCCCGTGAATCCATAATCCGAGCTTGTACAATTATTTTTATCCATACTTGTATTTTTCGCATATTTAACTTATTTATCGCATGTACCTATGTTCTTTTATACTGCCTTCTATGCATGTTTTCAGTTTCAGATTCATTGATATACATGATTTACTGTCGTTCCTTTAATTTTTCTTATGTTATTTGTTATTACTTGTACCTGCATACTTGGTCACATCACTTGATCATGTACACGTGTACCTGTTATGCACGCCATCTGGCTTTATTTATGTACTTGCAGGATTGCGTCTGATAACCCTGGATTCTTATGTCCAGATCGTAGAGATCGAACCTTGGTGACCTTACTGTAGCTGATCAGAGTACGCAGCGGATCCTTCCGTGACGATCGGAGTGCAGTAGAAGCTTGGATTATCGTCGCAGCTCTTCCTCCCAGTTCCTCTCCTATTTGGTTCTCGAGACTTCTCTTACTGCTCGTGAGCACCTCTCAGTTTTTTTATCTCTTCATATTTTGTACTTTTGATTTCTGATGATTTAATATACCTGTAATATTGTATCACTCTCTGTGATAACTTTGTACTTGCACTTTTCTGTTAGAATGTATATTACCACTGTGCTTTCACACTTTGATTCTTACTTGTACTGATGCTTAGCGTATATACTTGAGGGTAGTTCAGACCTGCGTATATACGTCGCAGTGGCGTCTCCATACCCGCTGGATCGGGGCGTCACATATTCTAAAGAGACTTACAAGCTCAAAGTCTACCTTGTGACAAACAAAAGACACTTAGATTAATTTTCAGAAAGTGCTCCGCTATTGATTGGAATCCATCTCTTCTTCTCCTTCAGATGATATTATTTCAATTATTAGACATCTCCTTTCTCATCATCCACACTCATCCAAATTCATGATGGATGAAACGTCAAGAGTTTGGATGATAAGTATGGACAACAGGAAGGAGATGTCAGACGATTGAAAGTATCTTCTGAAGAAAGAGAAGGAGAGATGGATTTCAATCAATAACATGACATTTTCTAAAGCTTGACCTTATTCAGGATCAATATCAACTTTCATTTTTTTTTAATTTTTTTCTTTAATTTAAATTCACAAATTTTCTTCCATCGGAAGTTAGTGAGAGGGTGTTAAACACTAATATTACGATTAAGATTATATAATACAAAGGAGTCTATGTTTCCTTATGACGTAATTGTAATGCCTATATATTCAGGTATTGCTCTCATCAATAATACATAATTCTCAATTTCTTCAACTGATTTAACAAGTTTATTTTGAGAATTAAAGATTGAAAAATAGTTACCATCAGAACAAAAAAAAATTGAAGAGCCATTTTTGTATAAGAAAATTTCTTGAAGAAATATATTCACATTATTTCTTCTTTTTCTTCTTCTTCTTCTTCTTCTTTTGAACATGATTCTCTTACCGTTTGGTTAAGAGTAGAAGTGAGGAAGTGAAGAAGTGAGGAAGTGGTAATAGTTCTCTTTGGAACTTGAGAATTGATTAGTAAGTTTCTAGTGTTGGATGTTATTGGGAAGTGTGGTTTGAAAAATGTTATGTCTTTCCGGTGTTTGGATGGTAATGTGGAAGTGGAAGTAGAAAAGTTTGACCACAAAATTGACCGCAAATAATATTAAAATAAAAGATTAATTTAAAAAAAAAAATGAACTGTAATTAGAATGCATGTGAGATTTACATGATAAAAAAATTAACTGTTTTGTGCTGCAACTTATTACAAATGAGATTTACATGACCATAAAATTAACTGTAGTACTCTGGAAGTGAGAAAATGATTGTGTAAAGAGAATAGAGAAAACGAAAAGGGGTTTTCTTATTTTTCTTTTCCGGTGTTTGGATAGATTGGGAAGTGAGCAATTATACTTCCCCATTTCATTACTTCCGCTCACTTCCTTGCAACCAAACACCCTCGAGTAGAGCATTAGGCAAAGATTAAGAATAATAATGAGGCGGGGCAAGGAGTAAGAGAGTAAGATGTGTAAAAGTACAGGAGTTGGTAGTTTCTTAAAAAAAGTAAGAGATGGACCAACAAACCGATTGTCTCATAAGTGAACTACTTGAATGAGAGCTTTAAGTCCTGGGTTATTTTGGTAGAGATTTAAGAGTGTAGAGTTAGTATCTTTGAATTTTGCGAAGAAGAATTGGCTATCTCCAGTTGGGATGAAGTGTTTGTAATTCCTTCCATTCTATAGGGAACAAAAAAGAGACTACAAAATCATGGCACAAAAACTATCCTATAACCGATCCCAAACAATTTCAAGTATTTAGGAGAGTTAGTAAGAGTTAGAAACCCTAATTCTTGTTAACTTTTGTTGCCAAAGAGATCAAGGACAAGTGAGGCACTAATATTATATAGTACGACACAAAAATCGTTCTTCCCTGCAAAATCCATTGGTGACATCTTCTATATGAATTTTCATACAAGGGGAGTGAACATCCCTACGGATATACAAATAGTACAACGTGGGTGAATCGGACCCTGCCCAGACACACACACAGTCCCCTTTCTCCTTTTCAAGCCACCTCTTACTGCTCGTCAGGGACGGCGCACTGCCGCCACCTGTAATTAGATACCAAAGTTATTATGATTTAGGACTAATAGTCTAATTACTATTATTTATTTATTTATTATTATTATTATCTTAAAATTGATCGAAGGGAGATTTGCTCTCGTGATTCCTTCATGAATTTTGTCCGTTCCGTCATCTATTCATCTTCAGTCGAGAGAGATAGAGAGCGCCCCTCCCTTCATCCCCCTTCCTCCACCCTCCTCCCCTCAGCCCTCGCCAGCCCCTTCCGCCCTCCCACCCTCCCTTTCTCACCCCCCTCTTCCTCCCTCATCTCTGTCTCTCCCGCTCTGTCAGCGGTGGAATTTGTCGACCGGTTTCCACCGCCGACAGAGCGGTATACGAGTGTTATCTGCTTTTCCTATTCTTTTTGTTGTTTATTTGGAGCCCTTGAGGATAACACTTGGAAGCCCAGCCCAAATTCAGCAAGAGAAGAACAGACCAAAATCACCAGCAAGTAGGGGTGCCACCGGATACGGATTATCCGCAGATATCCGCATCCGAATCCGCCTCCAATCCGGATACGGATATCATTTTTCACATCCGTCAATATTCATATCCGTATCCGTATCCGAAAGGTAGGTGCGGATACGGATATGGTAAAAGTAATATCTTATTCGTATCCGATCCGATATCCGAATGTTGCATGCTTCATAATGGTATGGAGAAGACTATTCTTCAATGGAATAAGGTATTAAATTTTGATATTTTGAGTTGGTGAAAAAATAATAGTGAAAAGTATTCGATTCTTGCAAGAGCACCACATGATATTTTGAGTATTTCGACATCAACCATGTCATCCGAATCGGCATTTAGCACCGGAGTACGTGTAATCTATTATTATAGAAGTCAAATGACAATGAATACGATGAATGTATTGATATGTACACAATAATATCATAGTATGTATCACATTTAATATTGTAGTAGATGAGATAAAAAAAATAATAAGCATTTCTGTTTAATTTATCTTTAATCATATCCATTTTTAACATATCCGATTAGTATCCGCATCCGATCCGCTAATATCCGATTTATATCTGATATCCGATTTTGGCAGATACGGATATCATTTTTCAACATCCGCCAATATTCGTATCCGTATCCGTATCCGAAAGTTGGGTGCGGATGCGGATATAAATATAGTAGAGATAATATCCGATCCGTATCCGATGCGATGACACCTCTACCAGCAAGGCCTAAAATGCATCTAGGCCTTGTCTCCCTCTCAATTCAACTAACGCGTGTGGAACTCAGAACCAGAAAACAAAAATAAAATAAATAAAATAAAAAATAAAAAATAAAAATCCCCAATCTGATTATCCCCTCGCCTCCTCTCAACCTTCCCCAAAACAAAAAACCCCTCCCAAAAATCCCAATCCCCACCTCCTCCCTCTCCTTGGCCCTCTCCCCTCTTCCTTATCCTCTCTTCTCTTCCCCAATCTCCACACCCCTCCTTTTTCTTCCCTTCCTTTTCCACCATGTCTTCTTCAACCATCCTCCTGAAGAACCTCTCCCCAGCAGACCTCTTCCTCCCTTCCCTCCCCACCCC